>UELX01004763.1:0-16307 GCA_900480035.1 Eupelmus urozonus | reverse complement strand
TCTCTCTCTCTCTCTCTCTCTCTCTCTCTCTCTCTCTCTCTCTCTCTCTCTCTCTCTCTCTCTCTCTCTCTCTAACTCACATGCACATACACGCACGCATGCACGCACATATACACTTTTCACCCCGGAACAGAGTATGTGGAAATTGTATAGTAGTTCGAGGATCCTGCGTCGATCATTTGTCCACGAGAGGCGATAATTGCTTGAAAGTGATTAGATGCCGGTGTACTTTCGCTTGTTTATGCGTTTGTTTTTGTCGTCTATTTACTTTAGTGACGGTTTGGGAACCGTCTAAGATTGCTGAATTAAATTCAGTTAAATTGTTCATAAAAGCTCCATTTGAAGCCATCGTAGTACTTGCATTGTGCAATATTTTGGATTAATGTTTGCCTTATAGGAAGTCAATACTTTTTATTGATCACCTTATTTAGCATAAGAAGAAGTATATTTTACATTAATTAATAATTAAATTCGGAGGAAATTAGAAATATAGTTCCCGCAAAAAGTATGTCATTATATTTACTGGATAGAAATGTCTTAAGAGTGTTCCCCCTCCATATATATATATATATATGAAAAATAGTTTTATCAATAACATAAATTCTTTAAAAATAACCTTTAATGTAAGTATGGTATCATGTACTATGTACAATAATACAAATATTTTCAATACTAAAGTAATCAATTTAATTGTTAATTGACAAAAAAAAAAGGAAAAAAACAATAAAAAGAAAAAAAAGAAAAATGAAGAGAAATTTATAAAAAATTGTTTTTACTCTTATTGTCTGTAAAATTAGAAAAGCCTTGGTAAAAATTATTTAATAAAAGAAATAACTATTTAATAAAAGAAAGATATTTATAAATAACTCAAGATATTTTATTTATAACTAAAGATGGATGATGTCTCAGAAATCTGGTACGTTTCTGTAATAGAACGCCCACAATTCAATTGATCAGTCTATTAGATTATAGATCAAAAAATCCTATCCGGAAGCAAGCCATCAGATAAATAGCTTTGGTTTAATTTATTAGTTTTATTTTTTATACACATTTCGGCGTATTAGTACCGACAATCGCCTACTGTGCTCCTATTTCAAGCATGACAAAACGTATTATTCTATTTAATTACACTAAACCTACATAAAGCATTCAAAGGATTTTCGCAAGTCTTGACAACTATTGCATGGCTATCGTCGAGGTTCGCGACGATCGCAAATTATTAATTGTTGTGCAGCAGCAACTGTGGCGGCAGATCGTAAAGAGCGATTTTGTAATTTGTGAGTGCAAAGCCAGCAACTAATAGAAAGTGCGCGCGATGGCACCTCTAGTTGTCGCATTACATCTCACCAACACGATTGGGTAATTACCTATGCCGTGATTTTTTATTAGAGATGTTTTATTGCTAAAATAATCAAGAGTAGGTCATATTTTATGTTTGATTGATACATTGCAAAATTAAATTTTGTAGAGTATAATTTATAAACTGGAACAAAAGGGTGATTGAGGTATTTCAATTTATTATACACATTTAAATTTTGTGCAAAACTAAAGATATTTATCGAAAAATAATATGTGAATTACGACCCTCTCACTATTTTGAGAAAGATGCTCCCCTTGCAAAATGTATGACGCGACAGGCGAGTGCACGCGTCTTTATTACGCATGCATGACGAAACGACGATTAAAATGCATGTGCATGCTCGGTTATATTGTCCTAGGCGCAAAGGAGTTATTGTACAACCTCGCTATGAGAAAGTGGAATTAGCTCGCGCGCCCCTCTGGCACGTCTCTTCCTCTCTTTCATTCTCTCTCAATCTCCCTCTATTTAGCCTCTTCTATTTCCCCCTTTTTTGCAAGTTTTGATCCAACTCTCTTCCTCTCTCCCTGCCCCCCCTCTCTCTCTCTCTCTTTCATTCAATGTGATTCGGCTATCTATTTTTAAGAATATTCGCTATTAAATCGCATTTTGATATAAGTAGAGAATTTAAAGTTGCAAGTCTTTTGTAATTACTGTTTTATTTATTCTAAAATTATGCTTTTTATAAATTGAATAAATTGGCTAATTAGGACTATCTGTAAAATACTTCAGAACATTTTCCATTTTATATTAAAAATTATATTACATTTTTAATAATAATAAAGATTCATGTTTAGTACGTTATAAATAAAATAAGAGGTTAATGCAAAATGTAGTTACGTTTCTTTATACAAAAATTTTTAGACAGGTGCGTAAAGTATGAACTTTACTCACTTTCTGCAGGCAAGAAAATGTTACTTCACACGCCTAGTGTAAAAGAGTCGTACAAACACTACAAAACAAAATAAAGCATGCCTAAAATCGCATGTGTGTCATCCTAACGTTTGACACGGGTGAAAATTTACATGCGGTTTAAGACATTCTTTACTTTTCCTCCATAGATGTAAAATCTACGATTAGTAGTAACGAAATTAAGTACGAAATTAATAGTACAAATAATAAAGAGCTATTATAAATACAGAAATAAGTATAGTGTTTTAGAATTCTTTATAAATATATTAAACAAGATGTAGTTCTTTGTTTAGAGAGTAGTACTTTGAAGAGGAAAATTAAGTAAACCTAAAAAGACTAAAGTAACGATTCCACTCGGTACATAAATCACAGCGTTTACTTTGGCTCATAATTTTGGTTTGATAAATGAATGTTTCACCATCAAATTAATATTCTTAGTAAAACAGTTATAATTTAAAAAAGTCAATCAATCATAATAAATCATGAACTGTTATTTCATGCACATGAGGAAGTTTACCAAACCGTTACACAATGTGATGTGTTAAAATTTCAAATATACGAAGATAGGAAGGAAGTAATGCTTATTCCTAAGATTGCTGAAAAAAAACTTTGTTTTATTTAAATTTATAATTATTTCAGTATTTTAATTGATAGAATTACTATATCCTTATAGCGGAAAAGTATTTTAGTTAGCCTTTACACATAAAACAAGCAAAAAATAATAATAATAGAAAACTAGAATTTCTTATACTTGAAGGTCAGAAAAGAACACATTTGTTATTGTAATAAAATTAAACTTGCTTCAATATGTTAAAAATTGAATTCTTAATGATTGTTATTTATTTAATTCTTAATAATTCAATTTAATATTGTAAATTAGGTGTTAATATTGTATGGCTCAAGGTAATATTGCTAACAATTTCCGTGCTTCTATTGCGGCGTAAGTTGTATGAAAATTTTTATTTTGCTCTTCTCTTTGGTTATGAATTTAAACAACTATATGCATCAAATAATTCGTTGACCTAAAAATACTGATGAATACCTCTATTTTATTCATACAGCTATTCCGCAACAAGAATAAGAAAAACCTAAATCAATCCAGGATTTGATTGAAAATGAAAAAAAGTAATCCTATGTAAGCTATTTCACAGACCAATAATATCAAACGTTTCAATAGCCAGCTCAAACAGTACGTTCAAAAAGGCGAAAACAATTTGCATAATCCCGCTTAATCTCGCACCTGCACTTCGTAATTGAACTTCGCTCCTGCGCTTCGCAAAAATTCTGCCAAATTACCTATGCCGTACAGCATCTTTCTTTCTCTCTTCAGCTCTCTTGAAACGCGAAATGCTGCAACCGTTGCGCAACATTTCTCTCGCTCAAACTATTGCACAACCCCGCGCGTGCCGTTTATTCGTACTTAGTATCCCTTTTTTTTCTTCACACGCGTATATAGTCGCAGCGAGCAGCATATCGCGGAAGTCGCGGCAAGGATAAATCGGTGCGAATTAGCGACCAGCGCGGAAGCTCGACTCGCGTCGGTAATGGAGTTACGTGTGTCGGAGCAACAGGTTAAGCCCGCGGATTACCGATGGCTGCGCGCTTTCTTGCTGACGCATCGCCAAGCGAGAGAGGCTAATGCGAGAGACCAAATTGTCGGGATATTTCGTGAGGTTGAAAAAAGGTTTGTTTAATTATATTGGCTCTGCTTGCTCGCTTAGAGAGCTTATTACCTTCTTAACTAATTCTGTAATAAATTAAAATTCTTAAGGATAAACGCTGTGCATTGTATCTGTTTTGCGTCTAAAAAGTTTTTTTGCATACGTAGTCACATTTGGTACAAGATCATAACTTGGATGGTTTAATTGAGAAAACATTTTTAATTCAAAAATATATATTTTGAAAGTAGTTTATTTAAAAGATAAGTGGTTTAATAGTCAATATCTTATTCTGTACTAAAATGTAGAAAATATTCATTTTAAACTTAATATAATCTTTAAGTAATAGATGTATCATTTGTACATGATAAATATTTGGCAATCATAGAAATTAGTGTGTCTCAATTGATATAGAATATACAAAGTTTTGCTAAGAAATGAAAATTATTGTAGCTTGTAAAAATATTTTGGTGAATTATTATAGTACTATTTTTCAGTGAACACAAAGTAAAGATTATAAGTATAATAAAATACAAAAATTATTAGGAAATGGTGAGCAAATATTAAAAATCATAACACTTCCAAGCAATAAAATTTTATTATGGTATATGTAATTCTTCGCACTTAAATTATTAAATTTCTCAGCTTAAGAGTCCTCCCGATATCTCTATCCTTGTCTAATCAGAATTTTCTGATTGGACAAGGATGTAACTCAAAGTAATTGTTTTTACAAAAAAAGAAAAGCTGTCCCTGCTAGATTTGAAAACGAGCAAACGATTGTTTTGGAAAAATGAAAGTAGGTTCAGAGAAAAATTTGACCTACTATTATTCACTTTTTATTTAAAAAAAATTAATTATATTCGTAGGTCAAAGTTTTCTAAGAATAATCGTACATAATCGTTTGTTCGTTCTTAAATCTAGCGCGGACAACTTTTTTTTCGTAAAAACAATTACTTTTTGAGTTATAGCGAAAATTCTGATTAGACAAGGGTAGGAGGACTAACCTTACAATCTAGAATAAACTTGCATTTATTTTGTAACTAAAAAGCTCTTATTTAAAATCAGACATTTTGGTGCTCAAATTCACTAGTAAAAATAATTCTTTTTAAAAATGGATGCAATGTTATTTCTTAGCCTGTAAACATTTCAAATGGGTAAATTTCTACCGGGGTTATTTCTGAACTATCATTCACCTTCAGACTGCCGGAGAATCAATACTTTCTCGCAACCCATGAACAACACTTTGCCTACAATCAATTCAAGACTTAAATACCTATTATACAAGTTTTCTAAAGCCGATATGCCCCTTGAAATCCCGCCAATCTAAAGGTTAATAAAAAAAATCGGAGACCTATTTTTGTATTATTCTATCCATTTTTACTACTTACTTATAAAGCTAAGAAGTGGTTTTAAGTTTAGCCCTTAGATGACCGGGGTTTTGGGGATTTTCTTTGTAAAAGATTATAAAGACTTCTTGAATTTGACCTTATCAAAGTTGCGATTCTCGGAAGCGTCTTATATATGACTTTTCGGCGTTATATTAAAGCAACCTAATGTATAAAAATACTCTGTTCTAATTTTTTAATAAAAATTTTATTGCTCTTATGAAAATGGCCTTAACGGAATGAGAAAAATCTTTATTATATAAATAAAATATTACGCTTCTATTAAGTTAATTTTTTTACTTCTATTATCGTACGCGATAATCCATAGATATTGTCCATAATAATTTTGTTCAAAGAGTAGAGTAAGAAAAATGCTGAGATGTAAATCAGATAATTTCAGAAATACCTAGGTATCTATTTGAAATTAAACGCTTTTCATTCTTACCATGGTCACTTAAATTTATTTTTATTCATAAAACTTTTAATTTCTATCTTAAACTAAGATTACACAACGAAATAAAATCATCTTAAATTAACAACTCCTTAACCATAGCAGGTAAATCTCCCTTACTATAGCACGATACACACGCGTACCTTCAATCCATAGATAGTTTGTGTCTGCATATGCATGAAAGCGCGCTCGGGCGTTGCGTCGCTTTATATATATTCGTGCATTAATGCGAGAGCGATACGCATTGGAGGATTACCGATCAACGCGAGAGATAGGAACGCTTTGATGGGCTCGCGTCGTGCGCAGCTCCCCGAGAAGATTAGGCGAAGGATTTGGTTGTACCAAGTAGAGAGGAGGTGAGGATAGATACTTGCTTGCTTATCGCGCCCAGATTGATCTTTACTATATAGATGTATGTTAATGTTCAAGGTGGTTGTGCGCTTGTGGTTTCAGGCACTAAATTAATTTTCACGGGTGAAAAAAGTTTCTGCTTTTTTCTTTTTTTATTATTTTATATTCTGGTTTTGAAGTTTACACAGAAAATGCATGTTGAGAAAACAAGTAAATTTTATGTTATATATTGTCTATTAAAAGCTACCTTAATAGATTGAAAAATTAGAATATTCATAATTCCTTCTGGAAATACTTTGAAAAGAATTTTTACATAAGTGTCATTTTAACGTTTGTTGGCCAGAAATTCTGCCCAGAAGATGATCAATTTTCTACAAAGGAAAACATAGTTGATTATGTATGCAGTATAAATTATTGTTATCACCTAATAAAACCCTCTGTTTGGTAGACTTCAATAACCTAAAGTCATGACTTATTGGTTAAGCGTTATTGGTTTCAAACGTCTTTCAGTCTCCCTTGGAGTATATACGATTTTTTTTAAATTTTTTGTAATATGTGACTTTCACAATACTCATTCTGACCAGCATAATTTTAATCAAAAGCATGCCATTATACGTTGATAATTTTAATTCCTTAAATATCTCATATTTGATTTAAAGATGCGATTATTTCTTCATTATTTCTTTATTCTTTTACAGAACGTTGAAACTACTTCTGATAGATTTTATCAAAACGTTGGCGATCCACTTTCTAATAATTTTCTTTAATAATGAAAAATGCGGAAAAAGCACCGAGGCATACAACAAAATTTGTGTATACGTATTTCAAAGCCTAGGTTTATATACACACATGTGTACACAGCTAAAACGTGAACATCAATAATTTGCCGAAATGCGCGGGCGCGCGCGTTGCGCGGGTGGTAAATAATGAAATAAATGTCATCCGCTGGACGTGTATGTACTATTCGCAGACAGAATTTTTAAAAATGAAAATCTCCCGATAATTTCGCTAAAGCGCTTTCGGAGAACTCGGCTGCGTATAACGCATAAAAGGACCGAAATATTCCGAGAGATGCCGAAAACTCGTTCGGGCAATATTATCGGGCGCTTTATCCTACCCTCGTGCAGCAGCGCCAATACCCCCCTTTTTCGCCTATCGAATATTCATTTGCGGAAAGACGCAAATAACTACCGAAATTGAATAAATCAGCGAGCGCGCGCTCGCATAATCATCGACGCGCGCGAATTGTTTCGAATTAGTAAATCGTGTTTATGTACATTCATAAGCTCGTCTACGTAATATGAATCTTCCAGGGATTCGTTATTTTGTTCATTTTTTTTTATTTTGTAGCTTGCGTTGCGATCTATGATTTGCTTGCCGTATTACTGACAGCTGTATTTTTAGAAAATAAGCTATGAATTTCAAACTGTAGTTCACTATATTACAGAATTTTTAACAAATAAGTTGCTTGCTATCAATAGTATCTAGAAATGTAAAAATAATTTGAAGATAATATTTAACTAGTTGTATCCCTCATTTTGTCAAAAATAAAGTTACTGCACATTTCAACTTGATTTGTTGATAACAAATAATCAATAAACTATTATTGTTACAAAATTTATTTCGTAGATAGAGTAATATGTGTAGACTTAAAAACTTATTTCATGAAAAAACTTCAAAACTAAAATTTAATCATATTTTGTTTTCACAATTCAGTTTTTTAAATTTATTCGAATTTTTCCATTTATTAGTATATATGTGTTTAACTATACATATGGACACGTTACAATATGTAAACTGCAACTTTAAGCTTATTTAAGTCGGGTAGTAATCTTGAGCAGGAACAATAAATTAGTTTAAATTAAGATAATTAAATAATGATTTGAGTACTTTATTATGATAAATCTGATTAAAAAAAGAAATTTTTTAGTAAAAATACATTAGTTTTTAAACTATATATAAAACCAATATTTACGTATCGATTTGATTGTAATTTAATTTTCCTATCATAAATTGCTAATACCAATGTGCTTACAAAATTTAATTAAGTTTCGTTAAATAAAATAAAAATATCGATATTATACATATACACAGTATACAAACAGATATTTTTTAATAAAGCAAACATATAAAAGCTTAAAAAACAATTTACTAAACAAAGCTTCCTTTTTGAGAATTCAATAAAAAGTCATAGCTGTCGGAAAGAACATAAAAATTACCAAATTACCAAAAATGAAATAGCAAAATGCAGCGCTCCGAAATATTTAATATTCATCTAGCATTTTTTAAAGAAAAATCCACAAGAGTTTCTAATTTGTCTGTCTTTCTCCAATACGGCGCGTAATATAGCGCAAGAGAGGGTCAATTTGGCGCGCTGCAGGGGTGAACCGAATATCCTCCTCCAACGTAATAAAACACAGTCGTCGCAATCGAGAAGAAGACGCGCATCCTAATAGAGGTGCTTGTGTCTCTTAATTTTCGCGTCGCGGAAATATTTTTCAAACGACGTTGCGCTTCCAAGCAAGGGTCAAAAAACGCGGGTAATTTCGCAACGATTTCCAGCAAGCAGAAGTAATAAAGCCATTGCTTTATTAATATCCAAGAAACTCTCTCTCTCTCCCTCTCTCTGTCTCTCTCTTTCGGTTGCAGTTTATAAATTATACAATAGTGGCAAAAGAGTTCCGTAGCAGCCAATATTGTTTGCAAGTACGAGATAACACGGACAGAAAATAAAGTATTTTCTTTTTTTTTTACTTATTTTCTCGTTTTCAGCTCTACGGAAAAATTATTGTCTTCGGCTTTACGAGCTTGAAGTCCTTTATTCGCGTTGGTTGAAAGGAAAAGCCTTCTGAAGGCGCAGTAGTAGAAGGTGAGCTCTCTGAACCTGTAGTGTTGCCTTTGTGCCGGGGCGCGCGTTTGCGTTTATTTCCAAGTTTGCTAATTTTTACTTTCAGATAAAAAAATGATTCCAATTGATGAGAGAGCTGCTTAAGGCTAACGTATTTGTAAATTTTTTATAAATGAAGTTAATTTTAAAGTGAAGTTAATTATAAAATCAAATCTAATTTCTAGATAGATACTAATTAACAGTTCTTAAATGATGATTTTTCTTTTTTTATCAATAGTTATAAGAAAAATGTTGAAAGCAGATTTTTAGTGAAGAATTTTTAGAGTACTTTGTAAGGTTTATAAATATTCCTATATAGCTATAGACCTGCTAGTAGATAATCCAAATAGACGGAGTAAGAACAGAAGTTTGTTAAATTATTAATCGATCCAGTAACTTGAGAAAAAACTTGGACCGTACAAAACTTGCAACGTTTTACAAGAAATCATTACAAAACTGCGGAGGCTTAAGTTCTTTTTATGAAGAAGTTTTATAAAAAAAAAGGTGTAATTACTCTTCAATTATTGCAAACTGAGACTACTAAGGGGGCGATTAAAAACTTTCGATACAACTCAAAGTGAATTATAAAATTTGTGGCTAAAAATTACAGCTAGAAGTTAGGCTTCCATGGTTGATTGTATGCCCAATAATGTTAATTATAAAACGACGTTTTTGTATCTTTTTATTTAATACATTTTATAAACTTATATAATGCTAGAACATTATGTATAAGTAAGTTTGCTTATGCAAAAATGATAACATTCAAATTTCTTTATTACAAAAATTGTTTTATATAATTCAAATCCTTTATAAATGAAAATTTGTATTACTTAAGTCGCACACAATTTTACATAGAATTATAAATTTGACATATTCTGGTAAAGTTTAAAATTTTAATATAATTGTTTACTTTATGTTAATATTTACAAATTTAAAAGCTTCTACCTTAAACATTGCATGTATTTGTGTAAAATATTTACATAAGTGAGGATGTTAATTAATGTTAATTAATAAGGTAATATTAAGCAAAAGATGAAAAAAGAATAATTCTTTCTTAAATTTGTGGAAAATTTAAGAAAAATATTAATGTGTCAAGTCTTATTAAAAAGTTTTTAATATAAACCCAAGTTTCAAAATTTATATATACTATACCAATATATGTCATATGTCATCGTTATGACTACTACTACTTTATTTCCCATTTTTTAAACCATGGAAGCTTCCTGAAATATTCTTGTCACAAAATCCTATCTACATCCTTTAAATGTCCATTCAAATCACCCATTCGCCGCTGTTAAAAAGTTATAAAAATAAGAAGAAACATTAGCTTTCTATATAAAAATTGTTCTTAGTAAATCGATAGGGTTGATTGGATAATTCGTCTGTTGCAGGTGGCATGCAGGAGAGCGGCGGCCGGGTGTCGAAGCGCGCTAAACCGCTGGACCCGGAGGAGGAGGACTACTACTACGAAGACGAGGTCGATGAGCGCAACAATCCGACGAACGAGGCGCCGGTGGTGCCGCCCGGATTCCTCAGTCCCTCGGTGCGCGAGTACCTCGATCTCGGTAAATCGATACCCGGTACGTAAACAACGAGATCTCCTCTCGTCCCTCTCTCTCTCTCTTTTTCTCTCTCTTCTCTTTATCTCCTTTGTGCCGTCTGCGCCGTGCGCACGGTAGGGCCCGGGGAGAAAACACTTGAAAAAGTGGCTCTATCGAGCGGCCGAAGTTGCCTGACAGTGGCAACAGCACTTCTACGCCAGTTCAGGGCTGGGGGTGCGCACTTTCTCTTTTATTGGTAATTTTATTGTTTTTCTTGCGGTGCTTAGGCCAAGCACGTTGAAAGTTTTTGTTCTTTTGAAGGCGCTGTTGTGCCCCGTGCTAAACAATTTTGTCCGGATATTGACACCCTCGGAGAAGGTCGAATTAAAAGTGTCGAGCTTTATAGAAGGGTGTGATGGAACAACAAGTTTCAAAGTAGGATTAAAGGAATGCTTTTAAAGGGAAATAGAGATTAATACTTTTATAACGATTAATCGGTGTTACAGGGAATGGTTGATTCGGATGTCATTGATAATTTTGAAATCTGCTGGATAGAATCGACAATTTGGAGAGGTTGCAAACTCTCAGGCGTTAGTCTAGACGATACACGTGATCATTTTGTGGTTCCAAATTTGTTAAGCTTCAGTTTTATGTTACAGACTCATAAGGACAAACTTATTAATGAATGTTTTAAATTATTACGGAGGAATATGTATATAAGTTTTGACTAACAATATTACTTTATAATAAATCAGAGCTTCAATTAAAGCGCTATACACACTAATTTTATTATCTATGTTTTAGTCGATAAAAGAATCAGCAGACCGACAATGAAATTATCGAAAAAACATAACGACAAGATCACTAAAAAAAAGTTCACAGAGTATAAATATATACAAAACTTTTATATTCTGGTTATCATCATTATTATTTGCTTTTATGGATTTACACTATTTATACAGAAAGAATATTAAGGGATATACATTATGCAAACTTTTCACATAGGCTTATTTTTCAGTATTTTTCCTATCTTCTTTAAGGTAGCCATTTTTAATTTATTTGCATTAGACTTTCGATGTCTCCATTATAGTAAGTTTCTGTATACGGTGTGCGGCTACCGATGTGCATTTTAAGATACTAGGGCATTTTCGGCGCACAAGCGCGCTCTAAATTTTTAATTACTATGAATAAATTTTGAAATAGATTAAATAATGCATCTAATGATAGTAATAATTAATGATTTAACAATTTGATAAATATTAAAATTACACATATAAATTGATCTTTAAGCAAAAGTTAAAACAACTTTAAAAATTCGTGCGCTTTTCATCGAACCAATCAAGAGCCACTGTCTCAACCAATCACATCTCGAATAGTTTGCAACACTTTCTTATTCATGCTTTTTTTAAGAGAGGATTTTATACAGATTTCTACTTTTGTCGCACTTAAAACACTGAAAACAAATTATATCATAGGATTGTATGTTTTCCAATGAAAGAAAAAGTCATTGAAGAGCAATTAATGATAAGAAAAAGTGTGCGTGAAATAATGTGTGTAAAATAAATACTCACGCCGAATATTGCTAAATAACTCATCGGTCTAAATTTAATAATCACTCGCACAATCTTCAACTTTACAAGTTTATAACATCGCAATTCTGGTAACCATTTAAGTCTTTTTTACATTACTCAGCTGTCTTTGCTGCCATTTTTACACGACACCAGTTCCTCCGAGACGTTAATTTACTCACCCGGGAAAATCTAATTGCTTGACTTTTCCGCGGGTTCAATCCTACAAAACTCAGAAATTCTTTAGAGCTCCCTTGGCGCAAAGCGACCCTTCGCTCACTGAAGCGACGAGCGAAATTCATTGATCATGCGGCGCGTCTTACGACCTGGGGGTTCCGATGCACTTGGTGACTTCGACTTTCACGGAAACTTTCGCATTAATCAGTCTTTCCCGAAGAGGACCTTTTTTAAATAGCGATGGAGTGAAAAAGAATGTGTAAAATTAAGGTATTCAAAAAGTATCAGTTAATAATTTTCAATACGAAAAAATTAATTTTAAAGCATCTTTTATTCATCATGAGAACCAATTTGGTACATAAAGTCATTATCTAATATTTGCGAAATAGTAATTGTACCTTACGTTAGTGTTCACATTTTGTTGTAAATTGCATATTCAGTTTTTAAATAAATTCATGCTGCTGTATATTATTATCTCGAACTAGGAAAGCAAAACACAAGATGGCCAATTTGATATCGTAATTCAATTTATCTTCGGCTTCTTTAAAAATTTCTATCACCAACTCAGTAAATTTCCTTACACGAGAACGTCGAATCACACTCGGTGCACGAACAAAGGCTCGCTCTCAAGACATACGGCTCTCTCTCCCTCTCATTCTCTCAGTCACCCTACAACTCCGCTTATCCTCCAACTCGCTTGGCCACCACGTGCGCGCGCTGCCGGCGACACTTTCGGACCACGCGAAAATAGAGAAAGATATCCAGCGCGGCGACAGCTCGCACATTTAGCCGGGCGAGTGTTTCCATGCGCCGAGTTACATAGAGACGCGCATACGCACCCTCAACATAAAGTAGATCGCGCAAAGTCCTCAGGCAAAGTAGAGATAGGGCGGACGCCGATGGTTTCTGTAAGAGCTCGGTCTCGCGAGAGCCAGCGGCACTGAGGGATGAAGCTTGTGTACACAGAGGGACAGGAGCGGACGTGAGTAACGATCGTTTTGGGTTGAGCGATTTGTAATTGAGTTGCGGGAGCCGGATGATACCGATAGCCAATAACTATATATTTCAAAATAAGAGCGATGTCATACTTCGCTCGAACTGCGCTGCTTTGATTATTACTTATCGGATCTGCTAATAAGAAATTGTCCATGTTAATCCCTGACCATGTTTCAAGAGATCAAATCGTGTTATTATTATCTATTTAGATGAAACTAAGTCAACAATTTTTTATCCTTATAACGTAACCTCACACTCGTACTAAAATACCTCTTCTCGGTAAATACACACACATACACACACATTCACTCATACAGACAGGATCGTCGCTGGAGAATTCCAGTTGCATTGAATCAATATGGCAGCGTAAACTTATCTCATTGACATAACGCTTCTCAATCTCCCGGGGTCCTCTCTCCTCCGTGTACACTAACCCAACGCAAGACGTGGAAAGTCAGAGAGAACAAAGAAGGAAGAGAGAACGAGAGAGGGAGAAAGGGAGGGAGAGAGAGAGAGAGAGAAGCCAGCCCCAGGAACGATAATGAAATATCCCCATCTCTGCCTTAGCGGAAAGAACCATTCCTCCCTCCTCCGACGGCATACACACCCACGCATACACTCACACGTAGAAGAGAAATAGCTGCTGCTGCTGCTCGTCCCGTACGCTTCGCTGACTTTATGACGACGGAGCCGGCACGGAAACATAAAAGCAGGGATCGCGCAGCGCAGCAGCGGCAGGGCGGACTGGAGGTACTAAAATACGGGAGAAAAATATCGGAGAGGAGGGAAAGAGTCGTAAATAGATAAGGAGAGCGAGAGCAAGCGCGGGGACGAGTTCCTTCATTTGCCAAACGACGTAATCCTCCGCCGCGCAGACTTTCCGGTTTGCAGCTGCACACAGAGGGCTGTAGCTGAGAGCTCTGCTCCTAGTCTAGTTGTTCTTCGTTTGGCGAAAAACGAATGTATCTTGCGCGTGTACACTTTCTGGTTAATTTTAGCTGACGCAAGCTTCTTCGCCACTTCTGGCTGACACTCGCATGCGGAAGAGACAGTTTTTCTTTTAAGGCGCAGCAATTAAGTATCGCTCTGATTTTCGCACACTGATGATGAAACGATTTTTTATCTGTTAGAAAATTTGGAAATGTCGTATTGCGAATAATTGACTGAAACTGTTTCTTTTTTTTCCTTATTGAAGTAATGTTTATCAGTATACCCTTAAACTTGAACTCAATATAGGCTGTGCTGTTTTCATGAATTATTGAATAAAAGCTATTCGATTTATCTGACTTTTGTATTTTTAACATTAATCATACATTATTAAATAAATTAATCGAAAAATCTCTTTGCAGTATAATATATATGTATAAAGATACAATGCTCATTTCAAAAATA
Source organism: Eupelmus urozonus (assembly GCA_900480035.1). NCBI lineage: Eukaryota > Metazoa > Arthropoda > Insecta > Hymenoptera > Eupelmidae > Eupelmus > Eupelmus urozonus. The sequence goes on along the minus strand of UELX01004763.1, from coordinate 1,632 downwards.
TTTAATAATTTAAATCTTTTTTAAATTTCATAAAAATCAAGGAGTGCAATACAGCTCAGAACAATTATTTAATTCTATCCACTTTTTTGCACTAACGTAAATTCAGACTGTACCGGTAAAAGCAGCATCGATGCAGGAAAGTAAGCGCAGAAAAAAAATAAACGGACAGTGCGCGGTCTTCTTTATTCTCCAAGAAGAGCTACAGTAAAAAAATCCTTTCACGAGACGTGGATTTGCGAGGTGTCCAAGCGCGGCTCGCGCTTTCCCAATTCCGGCAAACAATCGGCCCCTAAGTCGATTAAGAGATCTTGCTGCCTGTATTTGTTCAGAGAGCGAGAAGCGGCGGGGAAGTTATAATTGCCCGGAAATCGTTTTCCATTCATGCCCGCCGAGATTTTATCTTTTCTCGATCTGTAAAACGCGCCGGAGAAGACGAGTTTCTAGAGGGATTTTTTTTATATGAACGAGTCGAAGAAGTTGCCAAGTTCCATTAAGCCTTACTTATGTTTTAGTCATTGGAGCGATAAATTTTTCTTCTTTTTCTCACCGCCCTGCTGTTGTCTTAAAGAAAAGCGTAAAGAGGCTCGTAAATTATTTGAGAGCCTCGGTAGCGTTATTAAAGTTCTCATCTGCGAGCGTTATGATGGCATATCAAGAAGTATTGATGGAAAATACACCTTCGAGGAATTAAAAGTAGAAGATACAGTTTTTACTTGCTCTTCTGCGCGTAACTTATGATTGCTGCCATTGGCGCCGCAAAAGTAGATTAAAACTTTTTAAAAATTTATCTTTGCCGACCGATCTTTCGAATACACTAATTATCTTAATGATATTATGAATTATAATAATTTTTGTCGATATCTGCTGATTCATTCATTTATTCAAGCTGTAAAATTGGCTGACAGTTTAAAATATTAATATTATTACATTATTTTAGATTTTGCAGATTTTTATGATATTGAATAGAAAATCTATTTAATTATTATTTTTACTTAATACATCATCATAAGCATGAATTTACTAAATATTCCATTGTGTTGGAAAAAGCATTCTTAATTATAAAAGCGAAGCGGTACAAAAGATTCCAAGATGAGGATTTAACAAGATATTCACCAAAAAAGTCTTCGTGCCCCCTGCTGCACGTTCACCTGTCAGTTACAAATACCCTATTAACTTATGTTCTCGAGCTTACCTCCTCTTGCAAGCTCGTCTCGTATTACTTGAATTTCCATGATGTTGTTGGATGCTTATATAGCACTGTGCCCGTTTCCCGCATTACCTTTCCTTTGATACTTCTTTTTCGTCTTTATTACAGTTTTTTTATCCTACTACTCTCTTCACTCGCTCTTTTGCCTAGTCCATTTTGCAAAGGCATTGTTAGAGCCAAACTTTGTACACATGATCTCATATTTCGAGTAATTTTAATAAGGAATTTTTTTTTTAGTAAGTCATCTTTAGTTTCAGCTTTAGAATTTAAATGAACTTACATTTCCTTTTTTTAGAGCAATGCTGGTTTGGTTTCATAATAGTACATTGTGCAACAAGGGGAGAAAGTAAGCCTTTCTTCCCACGTTACACATCGTATTTTTTCCAACGAGCGCAAAAAAGGCTCTTTTTTGCGCCTAAAATTGG
>UELX01004762.1:0-16330 GCA_900480035.1 Eupelmus urozonus | reverse complement strand
ACCCTCGCTTCGCTCGGGCGAAAAACGTCTCACGAGGCAAATAATCACCTTCCATACCCGTATCGAAATGTACTATTAAATTATTTTTCACAAATCTTACGATATTTCTATTTAAATAATTATCAATAGTTTAAATACAACAAGAATTTAAATGCTACACTAAATATTGAAACTTGCAGAATTTTTATAAAAAATTTGTCCTGTAGATCCTTCTCAATTATGTTTTATTATGATTACTTTTGCATAATTATATTACCGCTTGATACAAAGGATAAGTATAAATTTTTTGCGCCAAAAACACCGATGAAAAAATAGGTTGAAACAGTACCGCGGAATCCAGAAGCGCCTGGTAGGTATGCCGAGCATCCTGCAATTTGCATCTCATAATTAATCGGGCCCCTGTAACAAGATCATAAAACCTTCGCGCAAAGGAGCCTCGGCCCCGAGCGCGGCAAAAAACATGTGTGTGTATAAGCATTAGTATACATGGAATCCCAAAAGATCAAAAATTCACTCAGACTTTGTATGTAGCTTAACATATTTTATGGCATAATAATAGTATAGCTAAGAGTGTTAAAGATATAAATTTATGTATTCTGTAGCATCGATAATTAAAATTGAATAACTTTAAAATTTTAGTAAGTTATTGATGATTAATTTTTGGAAAAAAGTAAGCGCTTTTAAGATATTATGTACAATGTAAATAAATACAAAATTTTAGTAACATTAAATAACTTTTTGTTGCAGCTTAATACGTATTTGAAACTTATTACGTTCTCCCAACTGTCTCTGCAACTTATCAATGAATCAGATATCGGCAATCACAATTCAATCATAAAAATCAATCATTCATAAGTCCGCAATTCAATCATAAAAATCAATGATCCATAAGTACAAACAAGCCACAGCGGCCGAGAAAAGCAAATAGAGGCCTAACTAGATGGGCAAAAAGCGAGCAAAAGAAAAAACTGCCGAGGAGTTTATCTCGGAGTATAATAACCAGGGGATCGGCCGTAATTCCGAGAGAGATAAGATTCCTCTTACCTGGGTAGCTGACCAAATAACGATCGATCGGGAGGAGAAAGAAGAGGATGAGGAGGAGGCGGACGTATAATGTGGCTAGCGCGCGCGAGCGAGCGAGCGAGCGAGCCTCCTAAAATCAGCGGCCCGTCGGATTGGCGCCCAAGAGCTGCTGCTGGTCCTATATGGCCGCGGGCTGCTGTCTCCTGGATTGATGTGTGGCCGGCGCGGCTCTCTTCAGCGCCGATTATTGCTATTCTGATTACATAATGAGCCGGCTTAATTATGAGGATAGCTTCGCCGCTCTGTGTATATGCTTATGTATAACGGATTCTTGGAGATTCGAAATTTTCGGCCATGCGCTAAGAGAACCATTAAGAGTCGGAAATTCGAGGCTAAAATTATAGCGGGAGTGTTGGACTGTCCTCGACCCCTGCTTGATTTCGATATTACAAGGTGTTGATCTGTGAAGCCAGTTGGCGTGGCTCGTTTTTCTTTGGGATTCATGTTAATTAAGTTATTTATATCGCATGTTTGTATACGTTTTTATATAATACATTCTTTGAATGTTTTTATTTTCTGAAATAAAATTGATTACTTTTTTCTTTTTATTTTTTTGAGATTCATGAAAACTACTATCTTTTGTTAGATACTTTAATAAATATTTCAAAAGAAGCAAAAATATTTTCAATATTATGCAATTTCTGATTAAAATCTACAGCAAGCCGAGCTCCTATAAAACAGATATATTTTTAGTGCTCGCTCTTTTGGTACTAAGAGGGCCGAGAAAATAAAAAGATCGATTCGATTTATTCTTTCGTCGTCCGTCCCATTTTGCTGTTGGCTTTTTTGCTCGAGTTAGAGCAGCGGTGACATTGGAACAAAAAGTTTTGTCGCTTTTAAGGATACGCCGGGTATTCGTGTGTATTGTTTGAAGGCTCCCCGCATGAGATTTAAATCGTTTTTGCCAGCGCTGAGTTACGACCTGAAACTTTTTCGGGGTTTTTTGCATTTCACGAACGAGAGAAAAAAAGGATTCGCTTTTCGACGAATCTTTCGTTTGTACTATATGTCTTAATTTAGACGTTTTACTACAGGACGTTAATGGCAGTTTTATTTAAAAACAATGGGCTATTAGTTGGAGTCTAAGCGTGGCAATCGTTACTGCATTTACTTGCTTCTATTTGTTACTTCTAAGAATAATTAAAACTAAATTTATTTTCAAAATAATTTTAATTTCAATGATCTCGATAATAATATGAAATTCGACAAGAAAATGCAATTTTCTAACACTCATCTAATCCATATTAAAAACTCATTTATACCTTCCTCTCGACAATAATTAAACATCAAACACGAAACTTGCATGCACCCAGCAACCTCACAATTAACATTAAACTCCAAACTTCATTCCAAAAACCCACCAAATCCCAAAAACCACCGAACCTTCAAACCAAACATGTCCCGAGCAAAAATGCTAATAAAAAAAATGCTTCGCAGCCAGCTCGCGAAAGGCCGGAATTTCGAAAGATTTGACCTACAGAAAAAGCTCATATTTCAAGTCATTGTCATCCTGCTCTCCTCGTCCTCTCATTATTCGTACCGAAAGAGTTAGGGGAGAGAGAGAAGGCCGATCGAGAGAGACCCGAGGAGCAATATTCGCGAAACGGCCTTACAATAACATTTATCTCCGCGACTCCCTGCGTACACTCTGGGCTTTTTTTTACGCGCATATGCATTATGCGCGTATATAGGCCGGTCGCGCGCGCGCGAGCATATAGATGTGGAGAAAAAGAGGGAGGAAGATAAAAAGAGTATACGAGGGCCCGTCTTTCTCCGGGGGCCCCGAAACCGGGAAGAAAGCAAAGGCGCACGCGAGTGCGAGAGTCAGGAAGGATCGCGCGAGCGAGCGAGAGAGAGAGAGAGAGAGAGAGAGAGAGAGAGAGAGAGAGCTATATAGGCTGAGAGTTCCGCGAATCCGCGTAATCGATTCCGTCATGTCGCGGGACCACCCGTAAGGACCTAATAAATAAGTAATACGTTGCTTGAAAGGAACGTCCCTTGGAGAAAGAAAGAGTTGGCTTCTGAGTGAGTGAGAGAGGGAAGCGCGATATGCTGTATAGCTGAGGATGCATCGGGAGCGCGGAGGTGGACGAGCAAGCGTTTAAAAGTCGCCGGTGAGGTGGATGTAGAAGAGAGGGAGAGTTGGAGGTAGGTAAGTTGCGACGTGGGAATAATGAAATCGTCGCTGCAGCGGCAACTGTTGGGCGCCACGGGGCGCCAAGTGGCTGGCTTTTCGAGGCGATTTGCGCTTAGGATGACGCAAGTTGGATGCTGGTTGGTGTAGATTAGAGGAGAGTTGAAGGAGAGTGAAACTGTGATTTGGTTTTGAGATTTGGGTTTTCGAATGATTTTCGCTTTTTTAAGATGAACGAATGGTTATAGTAAGAGTTACAAACGCATCACATCCTTAAATGCACAAGTGAACACCCAGTCTCGTTTTATAATAGATTTCACCAATCAGATACTAGAATTTCGGCCTGGTAATATCAGTTTCAAAAATTTTGTTGAAATTTATTTTATTTACCAAAAATAAAACAATAAAAAACAAGTCTAACAAAATAACCATAGCCATACTACCCTCTCTGTAAATTTTAAATAGTGCAGAATGCTCCACTAAGTACTATTTAGTGGAATCCCCACTAACAAACAGTAAAAAATTTACTACTTTATCATTGATATTCACTAATTTATCATAAATATTCACTAATTAAATCGTGAATTTTCACTATTTGTTAGTGGGAATTCTACTAAATAGAACTTATTGTTAGTGGAGCATTCTGCACTATTTAAAATTTACAGAGCTTATATAATTTTGTAAAAATAAATCGCATTTCTTTATCAAAATCCGCGCTCCAAATCCAGAAATCCACGTCATCCTCAAATCCAAACATCTCGTTCCACTTAATCACTGATCAGAAGAAAGATATCCACAAATCTTCGGAAGCGCTAACGTCTCTTATCCCAATACAAATGTTCTTTATCTATATTCCCTCGGCCTCAACAGATTAGATATCCGCGCTGGCGATTCACGAGCGGCATTTCATTCCGCCGGTGTAGCTTATAAAACGATACGCCCTTCGCACATACCCCGCACGTGTTTCCAGTTAACTCGAGTGCAAGCATAATTTTTAATGTTTAGGTCTGACGCAAACCGTGACGTAAGCATCGCCCGAGCAAATTAATTCGACCGATACTCTGCCTTTTCTTTTTTCTCCTTGAAACACGTAAAGAATGCAGTCGCGCCGATTGATGCTTATCGGCTGTCGTTAATCTCCGCGAATTTCGACGATTTTTCAGCCTGCGTTATTATCGTTGTGAAGGAAATTGATTGCTGAGATATTAAAGGAGTATTGCTAGGGATTCAATAATAATATTTAAAGTTTGAGTGAATTTTTTTTATTTATGCACGTCTTTATTGCACTCGCTTGACTGAAGTTCTAAGTAGTAACAGATAGTCAACTCAGACATGCCCATCCAGTCTTCAAACGCGTGCACCGCCCAAACAAATAAACCCAAATACCCCAGCTAAATCATTACAACTCTCTGTTACCAAAGGCAACTCAACTCTCTCTATTCCAGTCCCCGAAACAGCCTCAATAACAAAACAACCCAACCACCCAGAGCTCAATTAGTCCCCAAGAAATTTCCTCACGTACTCACCTCCCCCCTAAAAACAATTTCTCAGCTGAACAATATGAATCGCTCGCGATTAGAGGTCAAAGCCTCCGGCTGGCCCAGTGATTAATTCAACGCTTAATCATCGCTCAGCGTTCTATTAATTACGCTAGGCCCCCACGAGTACTTAGCCGCTCGCGAAACTAAAGACGCGAGAGCGAAATAGACTTTAGGCCTTGCGAGAGAAAGAGAGAGAGAGAGAGAGACTCCTCCCCAGACAGGCGAAAAACGAGAGCGGAGAAACGTTGCCGCGCGCGCGCGTTCTGTCAATTGTCGGGCGCGTCTCGTGTCCCGGCGCGCTCTCGTCGGCTCGTTCGCTGCCGAGTGTGCATGGAAACGGAGAGCTGTTTTCAGACACGTGCGTCTACCAAGCCAAGCGGCGGCCGGGTATTTTAAGTTTACTGTGTGCGTCTTGGAAGGTTGGGCCTGTTTTTTCTTTGCTTTTGGACTGACTGCTTGCTTATTGGGCTATTAAGATTTATAAATAATGGCCGGGAGTTGCTGTTTGTTTGTTGCTGGTGCGCTCGAGGTTTTGGGAGGTTTTTTGTTGGGTATTGGGGAGTTGGGGTGTGCGGTGGGTGGCGTTAAGTGCGAATAGATTTTTTGATAGGTGCGATTATAAATTAATTGTACTAGCTATGTTTTAGAATGCATCTAGGTGTGCTTATAAGATTTAGAATAATTTTGCATAATATGGTTAATTGTAAAATTATTATTAATATTTTTTTTATTTAAGAAATGGACACAAGTGGATATACTTTTTATAGTTAATTCAAGAATTTGAAGTGAAATTTTAATAAATCTATTAAAAATATTTGAGATAATACAAAAAATTTCTTTTTCTATAGACCACTTTAATACTTCATTTGAAAAAAACTCCATTCTTTCCAAAAATAATAAAATCTCTCGAACGCCAACTGCACCAAAACCATCAAACAACCCAAAAACCATCTCAAAACCCAGCCGACCTCCGCACTTTAAAAAACCGTATTTAAAGCCCCGCGCTCGAAAAATTCCGGGACTCCAAAGCCAGGGCAAATCTCCGACACTGCATACCTCCACACACGCGTGTGCGAGCTCGAGCGAGCCCGAGAGATCTCGGGTTGCCTGCGCGCGCTCAGAAAGAGCCGGACACCCGAGTAGCCCCAGAGAAGAAAGAGACGAGGTCCGTTCAAGATTTAGCCCAGGCGCGCGCGAGCGCGAGTAACCCTTAGAAGGTGTCGGAGGACCTACTCTTTCTCTCTCTCAGCCGTGCGTATAGCCAGGAGAATGAGGGACGGACTTAGGAGGTCAATATCAAAATGCGCCTATGGGTCTTCATGCGCGCGTCCCGCTAATAGCAAGGGTTTCACGACACTCGAGCGCAGCCCTGGCCGTAGGTGCACGTGCACGCGCCCCTCTGCAGGTGGCCCAGATATTGCCGTTAGCCTCTGGCGATTTGCTGGGATTTAAACATTTTTTCGAGTGGTTCGGGAGGTTGGTTTGGGTATGGGTTTGGTTTATGGGGTGAGGATTGAAGGTTGAAGAAAGAGTGAGATGTAAACGCCTTGGTGTGTTCGTTAAAAGGTTTTGCTGGGTGCGGGTTTTTTGTCAACGATAAATTTCATTAAGGGATCGTAGGGCGAGTTTTTAGTCATGCCGGTTAATAAGCTTTATTGGGACGGTAAAATCACTCTTAATTAAAATATATTTTACGGCTTCTCGATGAATTTATCATTCGCATCAGGTCTCATCAGGTATTCAAAAAGCTAAACTCTGCGGCGATAATTTTCAGCGGCGCCCCGAGGGATGACTTTAAAACTGTATACCAAAAACTGGTTATTTGTATTATTTTCACAATGGAAAAAAAAAGTAGAATTAAGAAAACAAAAAGGACAAGAGCGAGAGAGACCTAAAGTAAAATACAACTCGCTGCCGAGGTATCGGAGACAAAATTATATTTAAGACCGGATGCAAATATAGAAGTTACAAGAGTCAGCAAAAAATACACGCAGAGCCAGAAATTGGACCTGGCTGGAAGCGCGATGAAGTTTCCTCAGACGCGAGATTATTACGCTGCATTCCTTGACGCGTATATCTTTCGGACAGAAGCCGACTTCCTCGGGCCAGCGACCCGCTCGCGATGACGGAAAGATTCCCAAAAGATTCGACTCTTTTTTCGCTAACGCGGCAAAGCTGTCTTTTTTCTCTCTCTCTCTCTCTCTCTTAATTCACGAATTCGGAGACGAGATGTTTCTTCTATGGATAAATAAACGGACCGCCAGAATGAATAAGTTTTTAGTGAAGTTTAATACTTTTAGAAGAATTTTATTTAAAATTGTATTTTCAAATATTTTGTAAACTACTTGAGTGAAGCATTATTATACTTGTTTTCGATTTAAATCACAAAATTACTGGACATAAAAATCTCTCACGCCGCTACCCGATAAATCATCATTCAAATTCCCTAATAAAAGAAAATTATTACCCACTCATTCTTTTTGAAACTCTTACCCAACGATCAATCGTAACCAACACAACATCGACAGACAATCGAAGCCATCAACAATTTCTCGCCTCCGCCAAAAACACCTCCAAAAAACAATGTCAGGGCTACACCTCCGTCAGCTTTCCCCCGCAGGTGCGCTTCGCTTTCATTGTCCAAATGCGGCTTCTCGGCACAATCGGTAGTTTTGCGCTGCAAATTTTATTGCGCGCCGCGGAATTCCAACTCTCTCTCTCTCTCTCTCGCAGCTGCGGCAAAGAAGTTTTCGAAGTTTTTCGTAAAAGGAAAGTAAGAGGGAAAAATTCCGTAAGCGGTCAGACGTGATCCGATCGCCGAAGGACTTGCTCTCAGCGCGTCGCCATAAGTTTTCCTCGATTCAACGGCAATTTGCTGCGGTCGTCTCTCTCTTTCTCTCCTGTCTCTCGCGCGCGCGCGCGCGCATCGCAGAACAAACGAGTTTATCCGCGAGCGAGATGCCAGCTCCCGTAGAGGCAGAGCCGCTCGCTCGAGAAGCTGTGTGTTCTAAATAGGTGTGCGCGCTCGCTCGCCTGCTGCGTGTGCGTTTATTTATCGGGTGCGCAAGCGGCTGACTCTCCCGGGGACGGCTGTTTAGCAAAAAGTAGCTTTTTGAAGCGATCTGGAGTTTGATGGAGGAGAGGGGGTATTGTGAGGATCATGCGTTTGTGGAAGCTTTTGGAGTGGATTGGTTTGTGGTGATGGAAGGTGATGTGGTATTTGGGATTATTGTTTGTATGTGTGGGGGCTGTATATTTTCATCTCTCTGGTGTACTGAATCTTTTTTATAAGATTTTTCTAAACAGAAGAAGATATTTTGTAGCTGTAACTATATATAAGACTCTGACTGAAGTTAAGTTATCTTCTTCCACTTTTTCCTGAACTTAGCGCTGATATTAGGAGAACAAATTGCTCACACATTATGGCAGTTTTATCTGCTTTCTGTATGCCAACTGCGGATACTACTTATAACATGTCATTTACTCTTCTGGCTGTAAGGTTCTGCAATTCACTTACCTGCACTGCCAGGTTTTGCCATCAATAGAAAAGTTTTTAAAAAGGAGTTTTTAAAAATGTTATTATTAAAGAATATGATTTAGCAGATGAATGATCGTAAAGTAAATTTTACTTTATTGTTAACGATAATTATTATTAGTTATTACTATCTTGTTGTTAATGTTGTTATAATACTGTCTTTATCCTTTATTATTATCATCTTATATGTATACTTGGCGATATTCGATTCAATCAAACCTAATCGAAAATAAATTCAGTATAAATCAAAAATCTCTCTTGCATTGTGTTTTCTGCCCTTCGTTGTTTTATTTAAAATATGTAAATTTTTTTGATCTTACAGAGCCTGGAAAACTAGAAACAAGTCTAAATTTTCTGGCCCTGCAAGTTCAAAAAACTTTACATATTTCAAACTATAGATTTCGATATGTTTTTCAATTATATGAGAAGATCATGAGACGTGATTATCATTACGATCTTGGGAGGCGATTTCGTATTGTATGAAGGCAATTAATTGTACTTGAAATAAATTTAATGTTCTCTTACCGACTACCATCAAATTTCGTATGTACTTTTATCGAAAGTATAAGTAAGCAAAGTGCATGTTTTTATTCCATACTGTAAACTTTAAATAGTGCAAGTCAATCATTTTAAATAACACAATCCGAAAACGTTAAAGCGCAACTTCTCTTTTTCAAAATATAATATACCCTCCTACCTCAAAGTCGTAAGAGCTTATTTCGAATACACGCACTATCCCGTCATTACAAAGATGACGTTAAAATAACCATAGTACACTGCAAAAAAAAAACTCGTTTAGAAAGAAAAAAAGAAAATCGCATCCTCCTTACCGAGAAACAAACTTGCACCCTACAAATTTCCTCGCCGCCAAAACTTGACTCTCGAAAGGCGCTTCCACAGTTTCGAAGCTATTCCCCCGTCGCCTTGTATACAGCTCGAGCGTCCGCTGTGTATACAAGTTTTTAACAGAGCTTGCTAAAGACAGTAATGAAATAAAGAGCTCGAAAATACAAACAGTCCTTCTGCTTACAACCATGAATCGGCGAGCTGTAAAAGCGCCCGCTCGCGCTTCATCACCGTGTTTTCGTACTAAAATCGGCCCCCTCTTCGTCCGGATATTGCCGCATTCGAATTTACATATTTCAGGGTAAGCGAGAGAGAGAGAGAGAGAGAGAGACAGGGGGCCCAGGTCCGAAAAGTATAGCCCGCGCTCTCGCTCGGCGTATACTTTTTGCTCGCTTGGCGCTTGGCGCTCTTTTTAAGCGTTTTCTTAATTAAACGTTTTCTTTGCGGTCAGGGCGCGCGGGAAGAATCTGGGAAGCGTATAACAAGCCGAATTCCAAGGCGCCTCCTGCCCCTCATACATACACACACACACACACATCAGGCACGCAAACATTCACTTCTGCGAGAGAAAGAGAACCAGGTGAATGGGAAATCCGCCCTTTACTTCGCACTAAATCGTCGGCGGCTCTACTCCTGACGTTGCCTCTCCTGATGGAAGTTTATGTCGGCGAGAGCATATAGTAGTCCTCGCGACGCGTAAGTATATATATATATATACGTGAAGAGAGCGCGGGCGAAGTAGTCGCCTGAGGCTCTCTCTCTCTTGCAGGGCCTTTACGATCCTCGAATTAGCTACCATACTCACGCGCGTGTTTGCTCCTTCTTTAACGAAGAAGTCGGTGCACTCGAGCGCGCGCGACCGTGACTACTACTACGAGGAATGAGAGGGAGGCGCTAAAAAGAACAGGAGAACGATTTTCGGCTTCGAATAATCCTTCGCCGCTCGTATCCCGGGGGCTCTCGCTTTCTCTCTCTCTCTCTCTCTCACTATGTGTGTTTCGCGCACCCTTTTGTGAAAGGAGCCTTCAATCTTGAAACGCGAGACCTGCGTATATATACGCGCGCGCGCGCGCGGCAACCCCGTCTTTTTTTCCCTCCTTCCTATTCGGCCGCTCGCGCGAAAACAACGGCTCGTTTTGTGCGCTCGCTGGTTTATACACACACACGCGCTGCGATCCTGGCGTTTATTTGCATGTGCGAGCGCCGCGCGAGCGAGGCTTTACCGTTAGCGAGTTTTCGAATCGATGGAGAAAGCCGATCGCGCTTAATTCGATGCCGAGAGAAAGAGAGAGAGAGAGGGAAGTATATATGCCGGGCTTTTTAAGGGACGGCGAAAAAGAGAGGGAGAAAAAAGGCGAGAGCTCGTGTACGACTATGCCGGTATGCGTACGTGTGTATAATTATGTCATTTGGCGGAGGATATGGAATTATTGGTTATGAGGATTATGATATTGCACGGCTATAAAAATGAATTAGCGGATCTCCCCTCGGAGTCTTTACGGCGTTTCCGAAGTAAACATACAAAAAATAAGTAGACGCCATTAACGGACGGGGGATTGGATGTGCGCGATACGTGGGCCGGTGATCATCGCGACTGTACGGTTGCTTTTGTTTGTAAGAGGGATAGATGGATCTAGGGATTTTTTTTCAGTTGTTTGTCTGGATCTGTGGATTTTATTGCAGTGATGAGAGTAATTATTTGATGGCGGTTATGCAGTAAAGTAAATCGATATTCTTGAGGGGATTTTAAAAATTTTATCATTTATGTTGCTGGTTTCGTGTAAGCTTATGATTACAAGATTTCTTTACTATATAACAAAGATACAAATTTTTTTAAATTTCTTATAAAGATAATGTTACTTGAATCTGCATCACAAATACAATACTCAAATTTCAAAAATATCGTATGTTCTGTTTTCAAAATAATAATTGCGGAAACTACTCCAATTACTTACCATTTTATTTGATTAGTGGTGTACATCTGTAGCATGGTACTATGAATTGAAAGTTTATCATGAATACAGTTTTTGGTATTCCCCTTATTTTCTATATTATTTATAGATATTTAATATTTAGATAATATGAAACAATAAAATGCTTATTGTTTCAAATAAGGGTATTATGCTACAAATAAGAAAAATAATTTAACTTTCGAAGGTGATCGCAGTTTCTCAAGTATCTTCAGTATCGAATAAAAAAAATATTAAAAATTACAGACGGTATGTACCAGGTGTTCGCGCAATATAAAAATAATATATTCAATATTGCGCGCTAACCGATATTTTCCAAAAATTTTTTGATAACAGAGTATTTTAATAAACTGAAAATCGGTTCCAGCTAAAGTAATTTTCGAAATATTCAAAAACTACTATTCGAAGACCGGTTTTTGTTCATGCATAAATTACAATTTTTTGCACACCTTTTTGTTATTATCTTCATACTCAAAACGGTTTTCAATACTTGCCAGTCAGCCAGCCTCTGCAGATTACCTGCATTGAAAAAATCAAATTTTAATTAATCAAAATGAGTTTTTAATTAATTTGAAAACTTATTACTCAAGAGATTTATCTTGATAAATTTTTAGATTAAATAAGATAAATAATAATTTTAATGCTTCATAATCGATTTTTGAATATGCCCAGAAAAATTGGCAGTAAATGTCAGCACAACTTTAAACATCTATTTTGAAATTGTTTCTCTGATAGTCTGTATTCAGATATGAGAAGGGGCGTCCATATATAATATAAAACTAAACATATAAATTTTAACACTCTCGTAAAACAATCATAACAATGCTACAATAAACTTTCTTCTTTCAACGTTGCAGCTCTAGTAATAATCTAATCATTTATTTAAAATTAGTGCATACTAGAATAAAACTACAATGTTAATTGTTTTTAATAAAACAAAACTTTGTTTAATCTTAAAAAGATGTTTGAGGTAAAAGATATATCTTAACTATAAATATAAGAAATATTTTTTAACTTTTGCTACATTAATATATGCTTATAAACAATTACTTTATTATTATAATATTATTTAACGACAATGTTTTCTGAAATTTCAATTCTTAAATTAAATAATAAAACTTTTCTTTCTTAAAATAAGTTTCTTCCAAAGAATTTAGGATCGTGCTTTTGCTATTTTAATCATACATTTTTAAGTTCAAACTATTGCAATTATAAAAAGAACATCCTTAAATCACATCTGTCATTAAGAAAAAGTTACACTGTGTATCTGGATACAGTGTGTCTTTTGGAAAAGTATATACAAGAGCAATAAATTTCAGTGACACTTATCAAAAACACATGTTGCTTAGGCTTTGAATATCCGTGCGCCAAATGAATTATGTCTCCTTTGGCCATGACTGAGTTTACTTACATTTTAATTGACGTTCTTTCTCGGTTCAAAGTGCGTTCGAAGCAACTATAATTATTGTTTTTTAAATATCTAACCATTAATTTTCTAATGCATGAAAATTGCTTCGAGAGCTTAGCTGCTTTCGTTAGTGTAGCTTCAGTAAGAAAAAATACGGGCCCATAAATCATTCATTCATAGATACGAAACACCACTTGCGGTAACATCTAAGAATACAGCAAGATATTTTTAATTTTTAGACTGAACTTTCTCAAGTCCTTTCCGGTTTTTTAACATTGCTGACTAGTGTGAGAATGAATTTTTTTTATCATTCTAGCTTCTAATAGTTTTCACTTTTATAACACAAATCGCACGTTTTTTCATTCTTCTAACATTTTATCAAGCAATAAATAATCGCATCTAACGCTGCCAAACCCATCCTCACTTCAACCAACGATCCCCAAAATCCCCAAACCAATCTTCAAATATCAAAGCTCTCCAGCAACCAGAAGCAAGGTCAACGTTGACCCACTCGCATCTCCACACACACACACAGAGGGTCCAGCTCTCCAGTCTCCCATCGCGCTGAGTAAGGACCGCGCGCTAGAGAAAGAGAACGAGCGCACGCACATATAGCCACCAAGAAAGAGAGGAGAGAGAGAGAGAGAGGCCCGGTTCCCACACCGCAGGCAACATGATTTATCAGGCTGCCAAGAAAGCAAGCGAGAGAGAGAGAGAGAGAGGGATAGACCCGCCGCGCTGTCATCGTCTCTCTCTCCTCTCTCTCTCTCTCGCGCGCGCGACCGCGGATATGTGTAGAGCGCGTGCGTATTACCTACTGCAAACGATCGCCCGCCTCTCTTTCTCTCCCATGTATGCGTGTGTATATAGTCTTCTTTTTATATATCGCGGCTGCGCCGTAGCAGCCAGCAGCCTCTTGGCGCTTCTTGCTCTCCTGGTGGCGCGGATTCACCTATGCGCGCTCGAGCGCGACGGAACGGGAGATCGACGTGCGTGAACTACTTGCGAGCGAGCGCTTATCGGTCGGGTTTTTTGCCGGGGCTTTGATCGGCTGAACCGTTTCAGCGCAGAGGGTTTGGTTTATGGAGGTTTCGAGAGGTTCGCGTGTCGCTCGGGGATTATGGTTTGTTTTTTTTTGTTTGTTATAGGAGAGCTGCTGGGGGACTTGTTGCGAGGGCTAACGAAGCTATTAATTTTTGGATGTATGAAGGTTTCTTTTATGGTCGGCCGGTCTTTAATGAATCGAAATTGCGCATCTGCTGCGTTAGTTTATTGAATAATGATTGTTATGAAGTTTTACGGGGTGTAGTTTACCGATTCTTTGCGGCTATTGTGTTTCGACTTCAATTAAACTAAAGTTTTACTTGGTAACGGCAAAACAATTCAAACAAATTATAATCAATCAATAATGAAATAGAAGAAAAATCATTGCAGAGAATTTATAAACAATACCTTGAAATAGCAGGCTCTCAATAACTTATCTCCCCTTTAAGTTATATAATTCGCTCGTAGCTTTGTTGCTACTGCAAAATGTAACTAGTGCGAAAAGAAATGGGTTAAATTCAAATAACCATTATTTTAATTTAAATAAGAATTTAAACTAAAGCTTAAACAGTTATTTAAATGGACTGCATATTTAAGACAATTTCGCATGCATTTTTAAATATGTAGTTAACAGTTGTATTCCAATAGATACCTACCAAAATTTGTAGTGCCGTCACGATGATTTTTAAAAAATATTCATAAGATATTGAAGGGAATTGATATTTTGTCCATACCAACAAGAAACTAATATGTTCCTAGGAATATAAAAAATACTTAATAAACAACGATGCTAAATTCGACCAAATTAAAAAATCTCTTTAGTTCTACTTTTGTACTTATAGAAGGTAACTTTGCAACATATAATAAAACAATATTTTAACAAATACTAATGAGATATTTATGACATATTGAAAATATTTTGAGGGGGCATCCGAAAGATATTGATAAAAAGTTACATTACACCAAAGTACACTACTATCTACATCAAAATGATTTTTTATTCACTGTAAGTGACTTATTTTTCTTTCAGTATTAGATGAAAAATAAATGGAAGAAAAATCACTCATTAATAGTGATTTTTGTCTTTATTAGATTTAGATAATAATTTTATTCAAATAAAAGTAATTTAATTAATTAGTATTTATTAATTTACTGTTCTACTTTTCACGAATATTCAATACTTGGTAAAAGTATTTGAACTATTCTTTTCATATTTTTCAACTACTTAGAGTCCTTTTTTCAAGTAGCTAATGTGTTATACATATAAAATGAATAATTGAATACGTATTTAAAGTGTCAACTACAAGAACTTAGGACTCAAAATACTTTCACTTTAACATTTTTAACAACAATGATCTTAAAAATTAGTATTAAAAAAATATTTCATTAGCGGATATATGATAACATTTTTTGTTAAAATAAAAAAAATAAATATCATGCATTTCCGCATATTTATTATTAACTTTGGGAAGTTAGGAAACAAAATTCTAATAGAATCTGTAAAAAAAATACTTTTTAGTATTAAAACTTGAATTAAATTTAATTAAATTGGAAATTATTAGATGAAATTAATTTTTTTTAATGGATTTTTAAAATCGAATACAAAAAAGTGGTGCAAAATCTAAAAATAAGAAAAAAATTATTAATATTTATTAAAGTAATTTATATTTTATGATTTAAAATTAAGATATTTTGGATTTTTGTCTAATAGTATCTTCTCCCTGTAACTATACAAGCCCATCCAAATAATATTTATTTAAACATTTTTTCAAAATCATGAAAATTTAAACGAATTACCTTTGATTCTATATTTTTATTATTGAAGACATTAATAAATTTTTTTATTAATAGTAAAATTTTATAAAATGTTGATTTATGGTTTATGTTTATAGTTTATACATTCAAGGAATAAACATTTGACCGTTATTCTCAAGCTGAATAGTATAAGTAATTATTCTAAATGTGAAGAGTACGAAATCAAATTATTTTAAACAATACAGATTTTTTTTTAGTAATCATTGAAGTATCTTTTTATATTAAGAATACAATAATTTTAAATATAAAATCTTAAAAAATACGAACAAATAAGAGAAAATTTGTTTTCACAGAAAATTCTAGTAGGAAAGATTTTCATTTTTACAAGCATTTTAACAAAAATTCTCGGTATTTACCTTTCTGATCATTTTGAAATCATTATATACCCATAAAAAAAGAATTTCTACAAATATTAATAAAATCTCTCCATTATGATTAAAGGTGTGATTATAAAAGTAGATGTTAGATATCATAAAGGACATACACATACAATTTTCCCATTACAATGCACGTAAATTTTATATTTTCAAACAAATTTCTTAAAGGTATCTATACTTTTACAAAATATTTCTAATATGCACAGTAAGGTAAACCGGGGGAAGACGCCAGCTTAGGGAAGACGTCACTTGCTATATTTTTTATGCTTACATAGAAACGGCAATGGGAGTTCGATTTTAAAACTCATTATGATTAGCTTATTATGTGGTCAAAATGTTGTTTTATTCTGACTTTATTTTCATATCAAATTAAAAGAAAAATGAAATTAATTGCTGACGATATAAAATTTCAATTAATAAAAAATTTTGTGCATAAATAATAAGTAACAATAAACAATTTGTGACAGTATCATGTTTGAAATGTAAAAATTATAATTTTTTCATCTACACCTTTTTTTGTTTTTTTATAGAGTGTGGAGGCGAGATGCCACAATGTATTTAGTATATCTATATATAT
>UELX01004761.1:0-16332 GCA_900480035.1 Eupelmus urozonus | reverse complement strand
GAATTTGACTAAACTATATATGTCTAGGTCTACCGCAAGCTACCTAACTTCTAGCTTACCTATAATCAAAATTTATTATCTAAATAAAACTTCTCAACCCTCCACTAAAAATTCACCACTTCGTCATAAACAAAACTCCGAGACTCCCAATACGCAATATCAAATACAAAACTTCACAGCCAGTCTCTTCGAGCCAGCAAACTCATGCCATATACGCGCGCCCTAACTGCGCAGCCGGCATCTGCACTTAGCTGATGGTTTTGGCGAGTCCGATCCAGTCTGCGACACGCGACGCTTAAAATAGGCTTGCTGGGCTGTGTCGCATACCTACGAGCCGACTCGCTTTTACCGTAAGGATTCCGAGGCGCTCGCTGAGTGCATGCTTAATTTGCGGGCCGCAGGTGCGCAGCTGCGTATATGCAGGTGGACGCGTAGATTCGCGTCCCTCTTTGTTTGTGGAGTTCATTTTTTGCGGCTTGGCTGAGTTGTTGAGGGATCCGTATTGGTGAATGTAAATTGAAAGGTGGGATGTCGTTGGAGGAGTGGAATTATTTTTAGTATGCAGCAAAGTTGAGATAGTTTAAGGTTCTTTGATGGTATTGAAAGTTTGTTGTGGTTTGATGAAATAGTAGCGGCGATGTGAAGTTTTGGTTTATTGGTTCTGACCGTTTTGGATGGAGGTAATAATAAATCTTGATTTGATGAACATTAAATGCTACTCTTATATGCACTGAGGTGTATAAGCAGATTCGTACGCGGGTAATGTGCGCGATCGTTCATTTACATCTTTGAGCAATTTTTTATACTGGGATGAATTTAGATACATATTATAAATAAGTAGGTTCCAGAAGTTTTAGTGACATGCGATTTTTCAGTATCACGCAAATGAAGTAGCTAATAAAAAAAGAAGCGTCAGTGACGTGTAAATAATTACTTTAAATATTCTGACGAGTTTTTGATAAGAGTAGGTAATAACTTTTTGATATAATTTAATTATTTTATTATTAAAAAAGAATGCGAAATTGAAGAGTTGTCCCTGTTGAAAAAGATTTTATAAAAATAGATAAATTTATTGGAAAATGGTGCAAATACACTTGTAAAATGCAATTCGTGCTATCGGATTTTATAGGTTTCTATAGATCCTTCGCCATTGCGTTATGAATAAGAGCTTTTGAATGAAACTCTAATAAAAGAAAGAATGTAGAACACTTTAAAAATATTGCAAAAATTATTTTAATATTGAATCTTTTAACAGTTTCTTAAGATGATTATTTTAAATAAAAATTTATTTTTATGCTGTTTGATAAAAATACTTTTGTAGTTAAGACAAAGAGGAAGGGCGAGGTAAAAATTCGTATAGAATATTAAACGGAGACCCAAAAATCATATCATCATCATGAATTAGAACAGTTGGAAGAAATTTTTCTTAACTGATTTAATTCATGTTTTCGACAAAATTTTCGGGTTCTCGTGTATTTCATAAAGTTATCTACTCGACCCTTTCACATCTTTTAGAATTTTAAAAATTAACGAAATTTTCATACTCAATGATTAATGGAGGACTGCTGCCACACTCAAGTCATAAATTTATTGAAGAACTATTTCTTTTCCAATTGTTAAACTAAATGCTAGAAATATATATAATGAGTAACATCTAGTATTAAGCTATGTTCCTTACAAAAAAAAAAGAAAAATGTTTTGGTAAAATAAGGTCGAGATTCAGTGATATATAGAACTATAATCTTGCATGTATTGGATCACTCGTGTGCATACGCACACATTTATACAGTGATTTTTTAAAAGCAGCGTATTGAAAAATATATTTCTAACATATTTTTTTTAAAAAGTTTCCTTACTATTACAAATTTCTCTTATATGAAGAAGTAAACATGAATAGATCAAATTCTATCTTTGGTACTTTATATATGAATAAAAGAGAGCGGTTAATATCGCTTAATCAATTGAATGCAATCCTAAATATCGATTTAAAAACAAGAAAATTTATCGCAGAAAATAGAAATACATCCTGGACTATTATTTTCAAGGTTTTAAAAATACCTAGCAATTATATAATCATGGTCTTAATATAATTATGAAAAAAGTCAGAGGTGAACTGGATAATAATCAATAACGCATCTGAGAATCTAAAATTTATTCATGAAGTAATAAAACATCTATTTTCAACACTGAATGTAATTGTTATTTATAGCTATTTTTCTCTTCAGAATGAAAATTGCGTACATTATTTTACAATTTTACAAATTATCGATTAAAGTTAATTAGATACTGAAGAATGTACAGAGAGTAATATATAAAGAAGTATTAGAATATCGAAATATTTATAAATTTTTAAAATATAAAAATAATAAAATCACTTTTAGTTCCAACTTTTTCTTGAATGTAAAAAATTGGTGTTTTCAAATAGTCAACGGTTGGTTTCTAAAAATAGTAAAATTGTAATTTTTAAAATTTCTTCTCACCTTTGTTTGTCAATAAACCGAGCTATTTGTCTATCTTCCCACTCCGACCATATCCCAATCTATCTAAAGCTATATAGATAGCCTTTTAAATGTGCACCCCATTTTACTTCAGGGTTAAATGACGCAGCAGCGACTACTGCGCAGTTAGTCCGGGTACTTTGAAATTCAAATTAAATATCCTTTATTTTAAAATAGAATTACTATTTTAATTTGTTATAGTGCAATTCATCTCTCGTATGTACACTTGATGTCAAAATTATGCGAAACTATAAATAAAAATCAAATTGCTAATAGGAAAGTCTTGTGAACTAAAACATTACAGTGTTCATTTACTTAAGCGATTTCTCCAATCGCTAATAATCAGAAGAACCTATAAACCTTTTATGTTAAATAATAAAATATAACCTAATTAAGTAATTATTTTTATACGCAAATTCAACATTCCAATTAAGAAATTTCCAATTAAAAAAAAAAAAGCTAAAATTCATATTCCTCTTCAACTTTCCTCAACAGATCACACAAGATCGATCGTCATTAGCGAATCCAAGTGGATAGTTAAGGATCTGCGTCAAAGCTCGGCGCTCAATTTGTGAAACCTCAGCGGCAACCCTGGCCTTATCCTACCCTGTTAAAGCAATGATGAAGCGATCGTCAGCCTACGACTAGCTCGGGTACCGCCCACGCTGCATCCGCTGCGTAGGCGTTTCGCCGGGCAAACCTATCTCTGTCCCCCGGACTTGGCGGGGTGGAGTTCGATTCTAAATCGGCAGGTTTGGTTTTTAATCTTCAAAGGAGTGTCTCTATTTCCGTCTTTGGTATTAAGAATGTAGAGAATCTCTCTTATTGCTTTTTATATCTGCAAATGCTTTAAATTCGTATAAAAACTTTTCTAGATTACTCCATTTAAAAACGTTAAAAAAAATCCACTCTCATTTCCATAAAAAAACACTCAAAAAAAGAAATAACGATCAGCAATCAAAGCCCGCAACTCAACAATCTTTTACAACCATTGACGAGCCCTCCGCCTATATACAAGCGCACTTATCAGCCATTCAGGCCTCTCCCACTCCAAGCCAGCTCACCCTTGCAACAGCGAACCTCCACGGAGATATATATGCACCGGCTGTGAGCCTGCAGCCGCTCATATAGCTGCAGCTCTATATATCCCCGCGCGAAATCAATACATCCCATCCCCGCGCGCGCGCTGGTTCACTGAGGCCGCCGGTGCACTGCACGACTGGCCTACTACGACGTGACCTTCTTTCGCTCTCGTATATATGCAACCAACCCCCCCTCCCACCTCCTGGATCCACTTGTGTGCGCACACCCTGTGATATACACATCAGGACTCGGCTACACGTGCGTGCGAGCTTTTCTCTCTGCAGGCAGGCGTGTGTGGCTTCTTCGTGGGTGTGTCAGCGCGCCGCGCCGCATTAGCGCTCGGGTAATGCGATAATTTCATTTTAGTCTGGTGTGTCTGGTAGTATGTATAGGTAGGGGTAGGAGAGGCTGGTGGAGGGTGGTGGAGGGGTGGAGATTTTAGGATTGCGTTTTGGGAAGGTGAGTTTGTAGTGTGATTTTTTTAAGGGGGTGTGAGTTGGGGAAGTTTGGATGTTGATGGTGAATGAAGTTGTAGTTTTGTAGATTTTAGCAGTTATGAGCTTTTTTTTCTACAGGAACCGTGGTTTGAATTCTTAATATATCCAAAAACTTAAGTTTTTTTCATACAAAAGTAGAGTGAACTAGAACAAATCAATAATTTTTTACTCTATTTTACTATCACAAAAAATATAAAAAATTTATTAGAAATTATATTGATTTATTACTTTTTTTTAAAGCAGAATAGGTATTAGATAAAACATTTTATTTTTTAAATGAAAAATGACATTTTGGAACATACGTGAATATAAATCACAATGTCGGAACATCATATAATATCGAATTTATTATTCTTTAAAATATTACTGTCGTCATAATGTTACGTGACTAGAGCGAGATAGCTTATTCTTTTAATACATTTGACATTTTTAGAATTATTAACAATAAGTAGTTACCGTCATAACTTTATGAGATTTTATAGTGAATATAGTAACCGAGATTTTAGCGTCATATCCGCAATTTAAAAGAGACTAGAAAAACCTTTTAAATTCAAGCAATTGTCTTTTAGTTTATTACAATTTCATATATTTTTTTGGATTTTTACTAAATTAATTGATTTTTATTTAGGCTTATGTAGAATGAGATGGATATCAATACTTCGAATCAAGATTTCATTTATATAATTTATGATGGTAATTCACTTTCAGATAAATTTGCTTGGTAGTTGACGATTCGTGAATCATCAAACTAATTATATTTCCAATAATGAATATGATAAATATCGTCTATTTGTGAAAAAGAGAATCAAATATAAACTCCATCTTATCTCAAAGATTGTACAAAACAACAAACAAGCAAGCTAAAAAACAAGAAAGTAAAAAGTAAAATCTTCTCACTGATCGCAAATTTAAAATAAAAACGCACATCGCCTGCAGCGCGAAACAAAAACAACGAAAAACAAATCTTGTTTTCAATTCCATCCTCGCCGCTCTCTCCGCCGTCCGCGCTTTTATCTCGCGCCAGCCGCCTAGCAGAAGAAAAAAATATCTCAATGAACTGTAGCAGACGGCGCCTCGCTCCCTGATTTCGCAAATTGCTGCACTTTGAACGGGAAAAAACTAACGAAGCCGCGCCGAGCGATAGTATACGCATGCATATATACCTATATACATGCAGATTCGATCGCGTGCGCGTCGGCTGCAGCTCGCGCGTTTTATTCGTAAACAAAACATCGTGGAGAGCCGGTGCTGCGCGCTGCTCATTGACATCTCGCATCGGCGACGGCAAGCCGGAGTGAGCGCCAGGCTATCCGGTACGGAAAATGATCTGCCTTACCAACTGGCCATCGGTAAGGGAAAATATGATGAGGATTCCGTGGATATGTGTGCGGCTTGACAGGCTGTTGGATGGGTTGAGTATGAGTTAAACGACTGCGGCGTGTTTAGGTGGATTTTTAAGTTTTTGAGAGAAAGTTTTGTTTTTGAGGCTTTGGTGGAAGAGTAAATTCTAGATTGCTTTTTGCGACGAATATCGGAATTAAATATTGTTTATTGACATTTGAATTGTTTTAATTAGTGTTATTTGAATGGTAATTATTATGTTTAATAAATTTTATTCACATTTTGTTAATTTTGAAACTGATTATGAACTTTTATAAATATAAAGTTTTGTTTTAATATACTACAGCTTCTTTCTTTGTCTAGGTCATTTGCGGTTCAAGTAGCTGGAGAAAACATGCGATAATTCTGCGGTCAAGGAATCAAGAGTATTATAAATATAGAAAAAAAAATCATTAAGTATGGATAGAATAACAAGTAATCAGAAGCCAGATTTTGTTTGATTAATTGATATTTTAATAATTGATGTTTTGAATCATTTAATCAAGTCCACCTACAAAATATTATTTTCTTAAAGAAATGATGCCATTAGTGACGGTAGTCGAAAAATTTAAATAATAATGAAAAATTCCGACTATGGTAAACAAAACGTAGTGCGCTATTTTTAAAAAGAACATGATAATTAAGTATTTGAAATATCTTCTAAAGGTAAGTACATAGTGCTATAAAAAGTTTTAACAAAAGAGTGTGTAAAAAATTTAATATTACTCGAAAGTAATCGATACTTTTTTTCCAGGTGCAAAGTGATTTACGCTGCAGTACTACAGCAAAATTGCGAAATTAGGGTCTCGTGAACTAAATTTTTTATCAGCCCTTTGTTCAAAACTTTGAATTTTCAAACATGAAATTTTCGGGGACGTCACATTTTTGTAGAAATTTTTTTTACGGATTATCATTTAGGCAACCGGCAAAATGTCGGCAGATGAAAAAAATTTATAATTTAGTTTTATAACTATTTTTATATTTTTAATTCTTTTAAACAAACGCAGAAATAATTAATTTGATATTTTGGGCAAATGATATCATAATTGGTAGTAAAATATTTACCTATTAGTCTTGATAAAATCATAATTTGAACCATTGATTTTATTTTATTTTTTCTTTAAAGATTCTAGGTGGGTATATCAAGCTGTAAAATGATTTTAACTTAAATAAAGTTTTTTGAAATTTACAAACAAGAAGCTTTTATACTATTTCTGCAAATTTCGTTATTCATTATTATCAATCATTCGGCTGAAGTATGAATGAATGTTCCAGTTGCCCTTTGCAAATTGCCTTTTCATGGGGAAATCCAGAAGGGCTGTAAAAAGTCGTTCCAGTAAGTAGCTTGTTATGATCATTTGGGAACCCCAAGAGAACTAGCGCTTCTTTAACCACTCCACTGACGAATTTGGCTCTAATTTCACGAGCTGTTTTATCTGATTGCAAAGATGTTTCCATTGAAAAGCTAAATTCCAAATTCCTTTTTTTTAATGAAAAGCCTTCAGTATCTACAAAATGCGCTTATTACGTCAAAATTGATTACGGTCTACTTTTCTCTTAAAGCACATACTCATCCAATATATCAACTTGCGTTTTCTTTACGATTCTTCTCTGAAAGCCGACGTAAATAGAACAAATAACTGAAGATTAATCGAATGTAGAAACTTTATTCCTTGCCCCACTTGTTGGATTTATAAAGTTTTCATCTTACAATTCTGAGTTTGATTAGTTCTTTGCAGTTACTTTTCTAACTGGAAGTGCATCAGATAACGATAAATTCCATCATGCGGAGGCAGATTAAAAATTGAATTATCGACGTAACCGATTTCATCCGGTTTCTGATAATGATTCTTCCCTACATATATTCCTATAATTCCCACTTGGGAACTGACATAAAATTAAAAGACTCGACGGCCATCATCAAATGTATAGTCAGCCATAGTCACCTTTTAAAAATTTACCACCTCGTCAACCTTACCGTCGTCCAGCCTTTAAGTACCCATCAACATCCATATCCACTAACAAAACTCTCCTCAAACCGTCGCCAAAACGAAACGTCCATCATCGCAGCATCGCCATTACGAAACCATTACACAAGTTCAGCGTGCAACAATTTGGCCACGAATTCTCCCTGCACATATACACCAGCCACAGCGAGCCTATACCTACTCGACTTCAAAGCCGCGCGATCGCGCCGATGAAGCATCTGTTTTGATGCGCTCGGTTCGATAACTCGAGCCTCGACTCTGCTGTCACGTGAGCCTCGCAGCTCGCTTGCAAAGTTATAAATAAAAAATTCAAACGGCCAGCTTTGATGCCGGCCGCACGTGGTGGGGGTGTTTAATAATAAAAGCTCGGGCTCTCGTATGGCAGGTGTTCTGTGAGCATATGGACGCTGATTTTGAGTTTGGCATTCCAAGCGCGATAACAATTGGCGACGATGCCGCGGAGCGCTGTGTTATGGATTGATGAGAACGGTGAGCGGTCTGAAATGTGATTTCTGTTTTGGAGGTGATTAGAGGAGGTTGTGGGTTTGAGTTTTGAGGTGGATTGAAGGTCGGACGAATTAAGGGGTGTATTTTGAGAGGATGATTTGATACGCTGGAGATGAAGCGAGTACTGGGAATTTGTTACATTATTTGTTGATGTTGTTGGGAGGGAAAATTGAATTCTTGTTTGTTATCTGTTTTAGCGAATTTGCGCGATAATTAGGAGAATTATAGAAGCGAGGCATCGGCTTGCTTCGTAAATAGATTGACTTTTTTAATACACTATCACAACACAGCGGTGACGTGTTTGTACGTTTGATAAACTCTTTTTAGAACATTATCTCAAAGTGTCTCGGCAGTGTAAACAGGTAATAAAACGGGTCTAAATATAGACTTTCTCACAGTCGTCTATTTAAAGGCACCTGCTGCTAATTCAAATTACGCCGCCGCAGGTGATCGAACTTGTGCGTTTCTCTTCTTTTATGCGATATCGCTTTCAGTACTGCGACTCGTTTCGTAAAAAAGTGAAACTAACCCGTTTTTGCTGTCAAAGAGATTTTCCGGAGATATCGCTTTTCGTCTTTACAGTAATTGCTGACTTAATTGTGTAGCTTCGTCAGAATAATTAAGGGGAATGTTTGGATTTCGCTGATTATTGTGGTATTAGTATGACGCACAATGTGGACTGCCTAAAACGGTGGAAAGAATATCCATCATCAGAATTGTACAAACACAAAGGTCAATTTTTTATGAGAGCGTATCAAATTAATTCATTAAATGAATAGTGTACACAACAATATTCATCAAATATTAGATCAATATTGAAGTATACGAAAAAAAAATGATCGCTTACCAACTAGATAAGATTAGTTTTGGCTAATAAATTGTAAACACATGTTGATCACGTAAAAACAAGAAATACAAGATTGATTCCAGTCGTAAACTTCACGAACTTTTAATTTCACCTTAGCTCTCTTCATCAAATCCTCAGCTCATAATATTTACCCACAAATATTGTCTAAAAAGTATCCTCACAATGTATCTCATTCAATACTTACGTACATACGAGAAAAGTCTAGAAGTACACAAACGCTCGTTATGAGATGATTGTTACTTAAGTAACGAAACCAGCCGCTGTCTGGGCCGAGGTTACACATTCATGCGCGTATATACATACTCGCACGCTCTGGCAACATCAGTTTAGATCAGGGAGAAGTAAAAAAAAGAAAGAAACAACGGACGCAGTCGACGATTACTACTTCGTTGTTGGCGCCTATACGGCGGTTTGTTAACCTTTGACCATCTTGCTGTAAGTACAACTCGAAGAGAGAAGCAGTGCTGTAATTCTCGCTCTATAACGCGGGATGGGTAACAACAGTTTATGACTATAGCAACGCTGATGGACGGTGTTGGCATCGATGATGTGTAAATCTTCTTTAGTTATTGAAGGAATCGATATTTTATTTATTTTGTAATTGTGTGATTTATTAAATCTTTTATGTAATTATAAGTTTTAGTTTGAAATGAATATTTTAACGTCTAAATTACCGTTATTTTACAGGAAGATCAAATTTTTATAATTTATAAAAGCAAACGTAATAGCCCTGGTAGAAGCTTAACGGTAATCTAGCTAATTTACCGTTAATTTTGTAACATTTTACATTTTACTAGTAAATGTAATAATTTTAAGCCATTATAATTTGTCCAATATTATGAAAGGAAAAATTTAGATAATTTTTCTGCATTCATTAAATAATTCATATTTTAGTTGTAGATGAACTATTAATTTTCCCTGAATAAACTATTAATTTAGAAAGTTATTTTAGATCCAAAAGCGTGTCACGATTCCGGTGGCTCATCAATGTTGATTGATTCACCCGTGGAGGGTGGGTTTGTGTATTTTGGTACCCGTTAAAGACACCCGATACCAGTCATTTGGATTTATTTTGGTTACCAAGGTAATCAATAAACTCATTATAAGAAAACAAGACGTTACGAGAGGAAGTTACCGACCCGAGTTTATCTTATTCACATCTTGGCCAATTGCAACCTCAGTTTTTACAACATTTTACTTCTATTACTTTACAATACCGACCCAACCACCTCCGCCACCAACAAAATAACCACCCGACCACGCTCAATTACAGCAGTACGCCGGCGCTGCCAAAAGCGGCACCCCCTTAAATCATCGCTTCCACCTCGCGTCTATCTTTAGCAAATTCCTCCCAAAGCTCTCTCGCTCTCGGAGCGCTCTCTCGATTCGCGAGCGGCGAATTGTTTCAGCAGGCGCGCTCCCGTCTTCTTCGCTAAGCCGACGACGCGCGCTGTTCGTTTTATCGATCTTCCCTCGGCTCTTATGCTCTCAGCTCGCTCGTCGGCTTTTACATTCTTTCCGCTTCGGACCGGCTCTTCGAGATGGTGCTGACTGTATAGGCCTGCCAGGGAGGGGAGCTAGCCGAGCGCGCGTGTACACGTAATGCCATCTCGATTCGGCGGCGCTCGCTTTTATTTCTGTCTCTGTCTTGCTCGGCGAGACGAGAGTGGCGCGACTTTTACGAGGACCGTTAAAATATGCTTGCGTTTTTACCAGTTGATAGTGTGGGTTTGGGAGATTGCATTGTTGGCTTTGAGGCGGGAAGATGATGAATTTGAGAGGAAAAATGATGAATTTACATTATTTTTTTTTTATTTAAATTAATATTGTTGGGTGATAATATTTCTTTTATGAAATTGGAATATTTTATCTGTTGGTAAATTAGAAAGGTAGACGAATACATGCATGGTTTAAAATAAAATAGTCAAATGTGAAAATTATTGAACAAATAGTTGTAGATTTACAATTTTAATTTCGTACAAACATTTACATAGTACTTAAATTATGTACGACGTTCGCTATACTAGTCCAACTTCTTTTTAAAATTAAAAAATAAAATTGAAATTACAAAGATTTATTAAGGTCTGAACTAATAAAAAGGTATCTATCGAACTTTTCAATCTTGAAACTTTAGACTAAATGATAGAAAAAAAAACCACCCGAAAGAGCAACTTTCTTTTCTATTCAAAATTAAAAAATAAAAAAATTTATTTGGAGACACACAAAGTCGGTAAAGCAGATCCCCCTTAATTTCAACATTAATCCAACAATTCAACACCTAAATGACCCCATCAACTCCAAACAACCGATAAAAATCACTCCAAACCGTCCAATTACACCCAGATCTCCCCTTTATCAAAAAGCGTAACCAAATCTTTCCTAAACCCAATAAACCACCCAACTAGCAATGCGTGTATACCCAAGATCACGATCACGCCTATCGAATCACGTGCTTCTTGCTCTCTCATCAAAAGAGAGTCAAACGATGTCGAGGAGAGACAGAAAGTGCAGGAGGCGATAGCTGCTCGCGCGTTCGCGCGGGCGACGGGTGTAGGTAGCCCGGCTGCGCGCGTGCCTGCGCGAGAGAGAGAGTATTGACCGTCTCGCGCGCGCAGAGAGCGCACAGTGGAAATTTCCACTGCCCTACCCCAATCCCCCGTCCCCGCTGCTCTCTATAACTATACCGTCTGCAGAGGCTCGCGCAGCGCGCGCGCGCGCACAGGCACAGACCTGCACAGAGTCGCTATGCGCCTCTCTGCGTGTATAGGTCTGTGTGCATGTGTAGCTCCTTCTCTTTCTCGTCGCCTCTTTCTTTTGCTACGTACACGACTGCAGAGAGCGACTCTGTCTGCGTGAGCGCTTAGCTTTATATATAGCGCATCGATTCTCTCTTTTTTACGACCTTTCAATCCGGGAATTCCTCGCTCCGCGGAGGCGTTAGAGCGCGTTAATGTCGGGATGTTTCGGGGTGCGAGGGTCACGGATGCTGCTGGGTATTTCTGCTTGGTAGGGGCTTTTTCTAATTTTTCGGATTGGTCGAGGTTGAGTGGGCAGATTGGTGATTGAGGAGGCGGATTTATTGGGTGTTAATACCATGGTGACTCCAGTTTCGGAGCACGTGCTTTTATTGTGGCTACATCACTTGCTGGTATGAGATAGCTCTCTTCCTGCGACTCGAGTTTCGTCGATTAATTGATATAATACTGTATCTGTCTGTTGCGAGTCTATAAAGATATCTTAGCGTTGGGATCAGTATTTAAATAATGAATTCGTATTCAAATTAGTATGATTTTCTCGCTTTTAACAAGTAAAAAAGCTTTATTAACATTTCTAGATCAACTGCAATACTAAAAAAATTGAAAAAACTAATCATCATTTAGCGTTACGAACAGACCACTCGTCCACCAACCGTACAGACCCAATTAATAAAAATCGAGCCGATACGTCAATTACCACCGGGCATTAATTTCCCACTTAATCCCTCCAGCAATGTCCAGCCATGCGTGCGCGAGCTATCAAAATTTATAGGCCATTTATCAGCGTTCGGCCATTGTGCGAGTCATTTCGCGCTCGCGCGCGCCGCGCTATGGCATCCTTGAGGCCGGCCGAGCGCGCATTCTCGCATCGCGCTTTTCTTTTAAGAATAGAAATCGGCCGCACGTGCGAAATGCGCGCGATAAATTTCGAGGAGGGGTAAAAGAAGAGACGGAGGAGCGGACGGAACAAGAGAAGGCCCGAGGGTATATTTTCGAATGGGCGGCGCGCGCTCTTTTTTGACAACTCGAAAGTACAGAGGCGTGCGCGGCTGAGACATTCTGCGAGAATGGGGTGGGGGAATGAGGAAAAAACGGCGCGTTTCTCGCTCTGTCTCTCTCCTTCTTCCTCTTTTAGAACGGTGATACCGTTAATAATTGCGCGATGCGGGCGAGATAGTCTTCTTTTACTTTTTTTTTTTTTATAAGTAGGCGGAAATTTAAGGCGGTTAAAGAGCGTGGCGAGCGCGCGAGAAACGCGAGTCAGTCGCAGGCCGCCTATTCTTAGACAGGCGCCGTCCTTCGACTTTATGTAACTGCTCGTCGCCGCGCGATAAAAGGCTGTGTGCATCGTGCGTCGCGCGTTAGGCCGCTGATGCGTGAAATGGCATGAAGAAATGGACGGATGTATTGAAATTATGGATTTATGATTTTTGAGAACGATGGTTTGGTTTCATTCCTGATTTTTCTGCGATCATTTCTGATGATTTACCGGTGCTACTTTAAAACGTTTTATAACGTTTTTACTGTTACTTGCATAATCGATAAGGATGCAGAATTGGTTCTTTATAGAAATAAAAGAAAAAAACGAACGTTACCTTCATTGGAATGTGATAAGTTGAATAGAGTGGTTGGTTTCCAAGATAATTTTATTGTACGTAGGTAAGTTACCGACCGAAGATAAATTGTTTAATCTTAGGAAGATAAGTTTTAATCTACTTAAGGTATATTGGTAAAATCCTTATTTATTATTGATAAAATTATTTTCTGCAATACCAAAATTAAATGGTAAATAATTTGAATAATATATCTTAAATGGTTAATTATATTATAAAGTAGATGGCTTATGAATCAGTCGTCGTTTTCATGAATTATTATCACCCCGATCTATATTTCGGTAGTAACAGTTATTTATTTATTAATTTAATATTTAGAAACATTTAAAAAGGAATGTTAAGTTAATAGTAGCGTTTGTATGATATATTTGGAAGTAGATGTATCATGGGTTTGGTAAGACATGAATCTAGCATATCTGTAACTACTTAAACCACTAAAATAAATTACTTATTATAAATTTTAGAATAGAATATTTTTGAAACATGTATATGATTCAAATAATGATTTTCTTGTTTGAAAATACGTACTATGAAAATATGAGCTTTAAAAACTTTTTTGAATTCGTAACATAGTATTGTCCCATACTCTTTCTAACAAATAAACATAATAAATAAAATTGTACTTCTTATGTAAAAAAGCAATATTTTTCATAGATACTAGAATATTTTAAAATTTTTTGTAAGAATTTTACAATTCTTCATTGTACAATTCATCAATATTAATTTGTATTTATCTATTATAAGGAGCAGCGCCTTTTTTTCAGAAATACCGATTGTGAAACGTTTTTTTTAGTGTCTATTTTTACATTTTCATCGATTACACATATTTCAAAAGGAAAACCAGAAAAATTTTAATACAGTTTAATACTAATTTTAATATTACTGCTATTGAGATAATTAGGTGTTTTATAATTATAAGTAAATATTTTTATGTAGAATTCATATTTTTACAATGTTATTGGGTTATGTTATAATAATATTGAACCAACATTATTACAATATTGCTGCAATACTAACACAATACTGAGTTAATACTAATACAATATTGACATAATACTGACACAATATTAACATAATATGCATACAATATCAGTGCAGTATTTAGTATTATGTGAAATATATTACTACCTGTAAAATACTTGTGAAACATTGCTCAAATATTAGTGCCATTTTTTGCTACAATCTTGCTACAATAATATCATTGCATTATTTTACCAGTATTTTAGCCATATTATCATAGAATTTGTGTTATATACTTCTACAATATTGTTACAGTTATGTTGATGTCATATTTATAAAATGTTGGTCAGACAAATAACTGTTGCAAAAATGGTACAATACCAATTTAAAACCAACATTTAAAACTTTTATCAAGATTAAAATGTAGACTTTAAACTTTTTACTTCTAGATTTCGCACCTTTGAGTTTAGAGTATATAATTAAGGTGATTGGAGATGATTAAATGTATATATTTATTTAAGACACTTTATTTAAACAATACAGACATAGAAACGTACAGAGCTGTCAGTGCTAGTGATTATAAAACGGAAATCAACACTGATTTTAAGTAACTGATTCTATATAACTGAAATATACTTGATGTGAATATGTATAATTGAATGGACAAAACTCTTGAGTAGGCGCAGGTGGTGCTGATGTCTCCGTTGATCAGCGTTCTGTTATGAAGTGAGTGCGTGTCTGCTGGTGAGCATCGAAGGTGGCTCGAGGTGCATTAAAAAACTCTTAGCCAGGTAGATGCCCTCCCTGCTTGCTCCGATTTGCAAAGAGTAGCGTGTGCATGTTGTTGTTCGGAAAGTATTTTTCAACAAAGGTAATAGAGTAAAATATTACTTACTTACGGTAATTTCCAGAACAAGGCAGATCAAATTAGAAGCATTTTTTCATCATTTAGTGCTAAGATACTTCCAGAAGTTCCATCAAAATCCGTGGTTTTTGTTCATTCCTTTGCATTGTTATTAGTGCAGGAAGTAATATTTAAATAATTAATTTGATACTCTTTCATTACTGGACGTATTTGATAATTATTAAATAGGAGATTATATTACTTTATTGGTAAAATATTATAAAATCAATTACTGAAACAATGTTATTAGTAATTACAACTGTCATTTATTCCTTTCTTAATGAAAATCATAAAAGCAAGAACATTTTTAATAAAAGTTTTCATGCGACTCCGCAGTAGAGTTAGCGAAATATTTTAGTTTTTAATTGAGTAAAGAATGTAGTTATTCAATTTATCATTTCATAAAAAGTTTTCATGCACTGGACAAAATTAGGTTTCTCTGCATTTCTTTTTAATCATTTCGCAGAAAGTTTTCATTCACAGAATAAAAATAGATTTCTCCGCATTTCTTTTTAATTGAGTAAAAATTCACTCGGAACTACTGCAGGACATTTTGGATATTGAAATACCAAGCTTCCATGACGAAAAATTCTTCTTTAAAATTAATCCTGAATTAATCCATCTATTCCTAAAAACGAACTTCTATTCCTGAAATTCCCAACCATCATTTAGCCATTCGCACTAATATATATATGCGTATCCAGCGTTGAATATTCAATAGAATGGAAATCAACCGTCTCTCTTACAAGAAGAATTGCCATCAGACAACCCTACCAAAATGCGTCTCTGTGTACACTTGAAGGCGGACAGCAATTTTCCAGAAGGGCTGACAATAAGAAGGAGCGATCGCACCATCTGTGTGTGCCGAGCATCCCCTGATATAATGGCTCTTGTCAATGTGGGCATTGTTCGTTGGATAGTTTGACCAGAGGGGTCAATTTTCACGATTCGACTAATTACATATACGTGACATTTAGGGGGCTGCGAAACAGGAAATCTGATAGCCATCTGTTGGGAGTATTATGTAGTTTTCTCTTATTACGGCTGCTTGAATAATTTGCATATACTCGTTTCACGAATACAACAATATTTTTATTTTTAACAATTATTTAATAACAATATATTTAATTTTATTTTATTTTTAATAATATTTAATAACGATTTTTATTTTTATTTTTATTTCCTTCATTTTAAACAATTGTATAGTATATTATGTACCAAGGGCGCAAAGTGAGCTTTTTTAGACCGAGTGTGAAATTTGCAGTACGAGTCAAGGCG
>UELX01004760.1:0-16359 GCA_900480035.1 Eupelmus urozonus | reverse complement strand
TCTCTCTCTCTCTCTCTCTCTCTCTCTCTCTCTCTCTCTCTCTCTCTCTCTCTCTCTCTCTCTCTCTCTGTCTTTCTGTCTCTCTCACTCTTATTTTTTTCTCGGTGCATTCATTATTGCCATGACGTCAGTCGTAAAACTGTAGGTATACCAGTTAAGTTCTCCGATTGATTAACTGCTCATTAGCATGAAGCAGTAATACTGATGGAAAAAGTTAGAAAGAGCGAACGATTGAGTGGAATGTTGAAGAGCGGTTATTCAGAGATAGAAAGTACAAAGAGATGGGAGGGTAGCAGAAATAGATTAAAAGAAGAAGTATAGGATAGAAAATGCAAATACGAAAAAATGAAAATTAGCGTAACATAAGCGTTTTATGCAAAAAATGTACAATTATGTGCAGGATGTAAAAGTATTGAATTTTTTCTATAGATTAGTACAGTTTTTGAAAATACAATGATTGAATTATTTATAATCATTTATCATTAGTTCAATTGAATTAAAAAAGAATCATATTCTTTCAACTACTTTTATAACTATTTTATATTCGAGTTTAAAGCATATAGAATATATTAGGGCTTTAGTAAGATCTTACTAGAGCGAATTATTTAAATAAATTTAGCAAATTGCTAAGTATAAGGTAGTAGTAAATAGAAGTAATAGTTCAGTTCAGAAGCCATACCGAATTTAAATCATTAATTGTTATAACAGTTTTAATTGTACAGAATTTTATTTGGAATGTGTAACTTTTATTTCGATATTTTTATTTCAATTCTTGTAATAAAAATTAACTTTTAAAAAAATTAAATGCATTATATTCTAATTAGAGTATTTAAATTGCTAAGGCATTTTAAAAAACTGTATACAACATTTTTTCCACAATATTTACCTAGAAACGTGATTTATTTAAAGCTGTTTGGAAATGTTGAATGTAAATATTTAACCTACTCTTATTAAAATACATTTTTAGGTTTAAAATAAAATATTTGAGTCGAAGTAATATTATTTGCTTCTCCGGGAAGTCAATAATAGTCTTTGAAAAATAGTAGATCTAGGTTTTAAGAGAAATTAAAAGTTTCTGAAATTTGCTCTCATAGATCGTTTATTAACTCTTTTACTGTGTATTCCTGTTAAAAGCGGATATATTTGCAAAATATATTTAGTATTATTTCCCTTTTTTCAGACAACAAAGCATATATGTGATAGTGAGAGAGAACGCAAGAGTAAAACATATTGATGGACTAACAATACTCCCTATGTTTTCGCATACAATGGGAATCTCTGGAATCGAAAACAATACTCTAGCCATAACATCACATTATTAATGCCAGCGCCATATAAATAAGCGGTATCGAGTTTCGCTTGCGTGATTAAAGCATAACCGCATATTTAATGAGAAATTTAACGATGTATTTCGAATAAAGATTGGAACGAAAATACAAACGTCCGATAAACACATTAAATCAAAAATTTATTAAACTAATTTTGCTACTTCATATTTTGTTTTTTTTTTTTAGTTTACGGTCGCCTTGTTTTTATTTTTCATTTAACTTTAATTTTTATATTATCTTAAGCAGTATTTACTTAAACACTTTACAAACATACTCTAAAATTATTAAACGCAGAAAAATTTTATCTTGAACAATTGAAAATGCATGCAATAATTATAAAATTAAGAGAAGTTCTAAAATAAAAATAAGGAAAGGCATCAACTATTCTTACTTTCTTAGTACAGTATAAGAGAAAAAGTAGTGAATTCTAGGCATGACAAGGACAAAGAATTGGACGCCCCCGCGAAGTAATGCGCAAGTAGTCCCTGGGTAGTCATCCTAGAAGGTTTATAAATGAAAGTGGTTTTAGTAGGTAACAATTTTCACACTACTAAGAAGTGCAGGCTCTCCAGTGACTTGAGATTCCCACCTTTCTCTGTAAATAAAATAAAGCTTATATCAGTACTCAAAAATACAGTCTTAATTTTTATGAATTAATATGCAGCTGTATAATGGTTAACTTTTTCATTGCCCTAAACTGAATGTTTTAAATTTATTAAAAATAATCTTTTACACTTTTTCACTCGATTTTTGCAGTGAATATGAAGCAAGACGTTTACGCTCACAAGGTGATGAAGTATATAGCGTGTTTAAAAGATCACTTTTTCGCCCGCATTTAAATCTGGAAGCCCATGAATAAATACGTAAGATACCCTACGCACACGTACACACGAGCGCGCGCATATAATAAAATGTATTTTTTAACGATCTAATTAGCACGTTTTGCTAACTTTAAGATAACAAGATTAGAATAATAAAAAAAAAAAAAATTTCA
Organism: Eupelmus urozonus; assembly: GCA_900480035.1. Classification (NCBI taxonomy): domain Eukaryota; kingdom Metazoa; phylum Arthropoda; class Insecta; order Hymenoptera; family Eupelmidae; genus Eupelmus; species Eupelmus urozonus. Next base: position 14,037 of record UELX01004760.1, on the reverse strand, counting down.
ACCAAAAAGATACCAATATCTGAAAAAGATAAAAAGTAGATTGTGAAATAATATTACCACGTAATTTACTAATTGTAACGTAATTTACTGATAATTAGATATCAAGGTATAAATATCGCCAAGCTGAGTTTTACTTTCAGTTTACTTAAACTAAATCTTCAGTTACTTATTAAAACTATAGAAAACTAGATAATTATTTTATTACAAGTCCAAATCATGCGAGAAAATGAATCCCAGTAATTATCAATAACAGTATAAGTTATATAATCCTATAATAATATATTTCACAAACACCCGCTGGTGCATCCCCAAAAATCATTTTCAAACCAAAACAAAACTTTAGAACAATTAAAAAATATGAAACATTAATCAGCTCCTTCGTCCCCTCAAATATTCCTCTTGTGCATATTTCACTCATCTCCCCATTCATAAGCGAAAATCTTACTCCGCTCCCACAGCCAAGCGTAAGCAGGTCGCCGCAACTGTCGCTCTAGCGCCCAAAACAATTCCTAATTCGACGTAAATATATACAAGCTCTCGTTCTCCCTCGCGCGGCCCCGTCGACGTCGTCGGCGCGTGTGTAAATCCGTAATCAGCGACAGGGAGGCTGCGGCGCCAGTTGGATGTTACTGACTGTTAATGCCAGGCATGAGCCGCGTAATTACGTGTGCAGGCGGCGCAAGCGACTGCTACTACGACGACGGCCCGAACAGACGTCGAGAGACACTACTCGCCGACGCCATCGATGCGTACGCTTGCGCATACGTCGAACAGAGCGCACGGCCGAGCAAGGATAGATACGAGCTAAATGTTTAATTTAAGAGGGGACTTTGTGCTCTTGGTTAAAGTGCAAGATTGTTGAGAAGTTTGAGGGTGTTTTTGTGGAGAATTTTTCAATTGGTGGCAGGTTGAAGGATGATTCGTTGGGAGGACATTTTGGTGGGAGAGTGTGCTTTGTTTGAATGTTGTTAATGTATGCTAAAATGATGCAAATTTTGAAAATACATCATCAAGCTGTTTATAATTGTAACAATGTACATGACAGTTTGAATAACAATTTCAGCTTAAAATATGCTTTATGAATTTATGCGGAGATTTGGCTTTTTAAAGTGCATTATCCGAAATGTGACATATGAAATATTTCATAACAACCTGTAAAAATACAAAAGTTAAAATAAATTGATTGATTTCAGAATTTTTAAGTTAATATTGTAGACTGGTGCAGACTGTTGGAAATACTAATTCTTTGTAAATACAACAGTACTGACCTCAACGAGCTATAAAATCAAAAATCTCACTATATAGTTATTTAAATTTATTACTGACACGTTAATTTACAAATTATTTATGAGCCGTAGCGGAGATTATTTGTCGACATAGTTAAATTGTTAAATGAATAAAATGTTGTTAATTCACAGTTACTACATTTCTTACATTTTTAAACATCTATTCTTTGTACAGTATTTTAATTAAAAAAAATCAACAGTATTAAAATTGTCAACGTTTCTAATTGTATACACCTAAGTTGTAAAGTAAATTGATGATGGGAATTCACGGGCGTAGCATGTCTTCAGTAGATACAGACGAACATTGTCAGGCAGCTCTTATTGGTCGAATTAACGACCGTGCCCTAGTGTACTGTTGAATTTAGTAGCTCGCTGCCATGCATGTTTATCGTTTATGCTTCGTGTTTATGTGTCAATTTTTGACTCTTACAACAGACGTGATTGATTATTACTGACTTACATCGAAATATAATGACATTGTTACATAACACTAAACTGTGCAAATTTATTAAATTTTTAAATAATTTAAACAATTAAATGATAAAAACGAGATTTTTAAAATAATTACATTATCTAAATCTGCCATCAACGCGCACTCTGCAGAAACTAATTTTGTCCCTAATTGACATTCGCCCCACTAAGACTGCTCCGTTCCTGTTACATCAGTCATCCACCAATGAGAAACTCACCTGTAACCAGTCAACCACTCTCAACTGACAAATTGAATTTTAATCACCTCCCTAAAATGTAAATCGAGTAACGCGCTAATCCAATCCTCAAATTAACTTAAATTCGACGGGCCGGCGCGAGAGCTCGCACGGCGCGGCTATTTCAGGCGAGCTGCCGCGTGTACACGTCCGCCCCCTTATTATTCGAATTAACGTCGACACGTGCGACTCCGGCGACGAGCCATTAAATCCTGCTGCACAGTCGGCTTGTCGTTCGTTCGCTCTCTGGCGTGTGTCTCGCGGCTGGAAAAACGTCAAAACAAGCGCGCGCGAGCGAGACACGGAGTGCAAATGAGAGCTCAAGGTATATGCGCACATCTCGCCTGATGTTTGTTGTCGTGTCGGCTGCGCTGGCTGCTGATGCTGCTACTACTGCTGTTACCCGCTAATGAAAATATATTAAACATGAATCTTAGTTATTCTACGGCGTGCTGACGTTAATTTAAAAGAATACGGGCTAAATGTGTTTGCACGCACGGTTGACTGTACACATTTTGTACTGTGTAATAAAATGTTAAGTAAATCTTGTTTAGGGTAATTTCTATTAATTTTGGTGTAATCAGTCACCGCAATATATGTATGACTGTAATTTTTAAGAATTTTATGTTCAATAGTAATTAATAAAAAATGTTTTATTTTTATATTTTGTTTAATCAAATTAATCAGATAAATTCTATTTAGTTGATATATGAGAACTGTAAAACAATTTTTAGAGTTATTTTTGCATTAAAATAAAATATTATTTAAGGACTGGTTTAAATCAAACGAAATGTGAAATTGTTTTTGAAAATATTTGGAAAATTTGATTTTATTGCTGTTACTTGCCACACCTATTTCAGCAACAATCGGCCAGAACATTTTTTTTTTTATATGGGCTAAACAGTCGTTAAATTCATACGAGGCAATTGTAGTCGGAGATAGCTACTGCATCGAATACGAGATTTTATTACGAATTTACGATACGTCATTTTGTTGCAATATTCAGTGCAGTCTTTTTTTATTGCCTGCAATAACAATTGCCGCCTTTATATTGAGACTAAGACTTTCGTGTAAATAACGAATTATTTTCTATGAGCATCATTACGTTTAAGAATTTGAAACAAAAGAATTCAGTATTATCTGTTTGTTTTAAAGCATAAAATCAAGCTCAAATATTATTTTTTGTAGTGAAGAATTTCTCTTCTAATTACCTTATATCATTCAATAAAATAAAAAATTTTGATTTCTCTTACAAAATCACTTTATACTTGTTATTAAAACCCTGGTAGACGCTAATTTTACAAATTTAACGGTAAATTAGCTAGATTATCGTTAATATTCTACCATGAAATATTTTACTTTAAAAATACATATTTCTTACTAACCTTTTAATAATCAATGTCTGTTATTTCTGTATCAGGTGTAATTTTTGAGCAAGGGACCGATGAAGTTCAATCTGCCTTCAAATATGCAGTGGGCAATCACAACCAAAACATTACAGGACGTAAATATGAGCTAACGGTTTACGCTGACATTATAAACACTGCTGATGCGTTTAAACTTTCCCGACTAAGTGAGTATTATTATTTAAGTTCATGCAAATTATAATATTAGACTTTTAATAAATAGATAAATATGATTTATTATTGCACAATAAAATGCAAATTGCATTGTAATTATCAATTTGAATGATCTTTTTGTATAAATTTGAGAGAGTCAAATACAACTTAAAACAAAACGTTACCTAGGTGTATGTATGAAACTTATCTCAGATGTATATATAAAACACTGAACAGTAAAAATTACTTAATCAAATGTAAAATGTGAATTTTAAAATATTAAAATTTTGTCAGTAGTTGAGTTGAAATCACTGTTCTGAAAATGACTCTTCAGCCCAGTATTATAATTGATACTCATTGTTCCGTAGATTTGTAAACACTCTACCAAATATTAATTTTAGAAAATATTTAAAACGTTTAATCAAAATTGATTTTTAGTAAAACTTTTTAAATTGAAATTATTCATCTTGAAATCAGCAAACACAAAAAATAAAAAATATTGTTGCATTTTCACTATTCACACAAACATCAGGAATGTATAAATTTGTTTAATAAAAGATTTTATTTCAATACTCTATTTCATATAAAAATTACTATGGGCAGAAATATTGATGCAATTTGTTTCGCTAATATCGATACAGATGGTCAATAATATCATATTCTTATAGAGATTGGTATATCATTCAGCTGTATTTTATATTTGAAAATGAAATAATAAATTGTTTAAATAAGCTAAAATTTAAGTATAAATTAGCGATGAAATACCTGCGATTTAAAACGGGTAATATAAAACCAGAAATAAAATCAATGCAAAGAAAGAGTACGAGCAAAGATAAAAGAATTCAAGATAGAGAGAAAGAGAGAGAGAGAGAGAGAAGGGGGAAGAAAGAGAGATCGCTGGCGAGCGACACCATTAATTTTTCCCTCCGAGCACTATAAGTAATTTCGTCACCGTAAGGTAATTGCATCCTCTCCTCGAAATGAGCGGCGTCGGTGGAAAGAATGGAAAGAAAAAGGAAGAAGAAAGCTGCCGAGATAGTAAAACGTGCATCACGAATTACGCGAAGTGCCGGCAGCAGCAGAGGCGGCGTCGTCGTCGTAGTCTTTTGGTCAATCTCCTCGTTCCGCTGCAGACAAGTCAATCTTCCCTCCCTTCTTCTTCGCGCACAGCGGCGGTTTTATGTATAGGAAACACTTTCGGGAGCCAGCCTCTCTTTCCTTCTCTCCTTCTCTCTCTCTCTCTCTCTCTCTCTCTCTCTCTCTCTCTTTCCCTCTTTCTCTCGCGCTAGAGCAGCGCGATAACTACTTTACGAGTTCGCCATCGATAACTTTTATGCTCTCGATCCTGGCTTTCTATTTCTTCGTGTTAGGTCGTTTTTCCCTCTTTCTTTTCTTTTCACTCCTTCTCTTCTACTTCTTTAGCTTCTTTGCCCCGCGCACTTTTCCATCACCTACTCCCTCACTCTCTCATTCTTCTTTTCTTCTACTCTCTTTCTCTCTCTCTCTCTCTCTCTCTCTCTCTCTCTCTCTTTCTCTTTAGCAGCTCTGTGTTGAAGCCCATAATTTTACTCTTTCGCTGTTTCTCACCATCTCCGTTGCTCTGATTTTTTTTTGTATTCGTTGCTTTTATCGGACGCTTCATCTGCAAGGGGAAGGTGTGTATCTCCCTTGTCCTCTCCTAATTCTATTCTCGGCCTGGTCTGACATCAACGAATTTAATGAATCAACGTCCCCGATTGTTTTGTCGTTCACTGGAACAATCCATTGATTTGTGGTGAACTAAATGTTAACTAAATTACTGAAACATCTATAAAATATCATAACAAATCTAATTATTTTGTTAATCGATTTGTAAACTGGAAATAAAATTATGAAGAAAGTTATGTATTTATACATCAATTATCCATCTTTAGGGATTATCTCGTAAGCATCTGATCTCATCAGATCTAGAATTTCAGAAATCCAAGTAAATCGTCCGTAGCTCCACACTCGGCAAAACTGATCGTGAAAATATTCAAATTCTGTCGCACACGAGGCCTTATTGGGGTTTTCCGCTCGCTCTCGGCACTGTTTCTCGGAGGCGTCACCCCGTAGTCCCTCGGTCTTCCTTCATTGTATTACCCATCCACAGTAACCGCTCACCCGTAGAGACTTCACTCGCGCGCACCACTCTGCTTTTTCTCTCCCGGTGGGCAATCTCATACCCCAATTTTCTCCGCGGTTTGCCCCGGCATTCCCTCCATCTCTCGCGCTTTCTATCTTTCCCCGTTTCTTCTTTCACTTATTTCCTTTTTCCTTTCCTCTTCCTAGCGCTTTCTCCTTTTTCGTGTCGTTCGCTATCATATTCATTGCTCTTGCGTGAATGAGGTTTACTTTTTCTAGCCAGCAAGTCCTTTGTTTTTAATGTAAATTGTGTTGGTGATATATGTAGAGATGAGATTAATTAAAACTGCGGACAGTTATATAATTTGCACAGTAGTCTGTTAAAATAATGATACAATAGTAGCTAGACGAGAAGATTGATATGCAGGCAATAGAATAAATTAAATGACACGATAGTGATATACGGAAATTTAACGTTTGTATTAGTATTATGTATATAATTTACTCAACTAAACGTTGACATGTGAAATCAATATTAAATGTAATCTCATATTGCAGTAGATAATTATATTTTTAAACAATAAATTAATTATTTTACTTTTACTTAAAAAATTATAAAAATAAGCATTGACAAATACTTGGAACAACTTAAATTATTTAATAAAATATTCTTGATCTTTTGAAAGTACGAAGTTGTTTTATTATTTAAATAAGGTATAAAAAAACCCTTACCAATCACTTTTATATTTAAGTTATCGTCCAATAAACATAAACTTTAACTTCTACATAACCTTCATTAAAACGAAACGTTCTTCTTAAGACAGCTTCAAACGCTTTAAGATGATCTCCGGTAATCGTCACATACTGGCGAGGCCAGCAGTCTAAACCTTCAAATTACCGTAATCCCGTCGAACTGCACAGTTTCTCTATATCGTCTCCTCGTGCTCTTCTCTCATTTCCTTACGCCAGCGTCCTTTTTCCAAACATTCTTCTGCTCTACTGTTTCAAAGCACCTCCCGTCTCTTTCTCCATCTCCATCGTTCTTTCTCTCTCTTTCGCTCTCGGGCTCGATCTCAATCCGATAGCCAGGAGCCAAGAAGACAATCTAGAGAGGCAGGCTTGTAGAGAAGGAGACAGGGAGAGTGAGAGAGTGCGGATCATGCTCGAGAAATTCGTTACGGATAAACTGATTTGCCTCGATGGCCCTTTCCCTGCACCAGCGACGGCGAGACACCTACGAAGATTGCTTTCTCTCCCTCATCGCCTCACTCTCTCTCTCTCTCTCTCTCTTTCTCTCTCCTTATCGTATTCCGCAAAGTCACTCCGCCGCCAACAGAGGATGATTGCCCCGAGGGAGGGGACGAAGGTGTGACACTACTGAATTCACTCGGCCGCACGTGCAAGGGACAAAGCTCTATCTATCGCATCTTTGGCTCTCTCGTCTTTGTTCTTTCCATTTGCGCGCGCGAGTGTGAGCGTGTGTTTGTGCCGAGTGAATCTTCCGCGTCCCGCGCGTCTGGCAGATCCTAATCCGCGCCGGTTGACCGATCGACCTTACGAGCCAGTGGGCTTCGTCGCACCCTCGCTCGCACGGCGACGTGTATATCTGGCTGACGCGGATCTCCGCGCGCGCGCTGCCTTTGAAGTTTAGCCTCGACGTTTATCGGCGCCTCGCCTGCCCCCCCCCCCCTCCATCTCGTTTCCCGGATGAGCCTCCTCTCCACGGAAAGACAAAGTCCGTAGAACGCTCGCACGCGCGGAAGTCCCCGTCAATGATTATTCAGGATATCCGCGCGCTATAGTTCGGACTTCAAGCTATTCCTTCAGAGAGATCCCTTGAACGCTCGGTTACTTTTGCTCGTTCCTCTATCTGGCCTGCTCCGCCTGTGTTTGTCCATCTTTCTCTCTCTCTCTCTCCTCTCTCTCTTTCTCTCGCTTGCTCTTGGTTTGTTTACCTCCTAGTTCTATATCTCGATTGCTACTTTTCGCGCGCGCGCGCGCAGGAGCTTCGCTATAGAGTTTTCCGGCTAGATTCGAGAAGTTTCTCTCTCTCTCTCTCTTTCTCTCTCTTTGTCTGGCTTCTTCCGATAGCCGATACTTTTACTTTTCTGCTTTCACTTGGAATTTCATTACGACGAATTGGAATTAAAGCTCCACCGGCCAGGGGCGCGTGAACTAATTTAATTGCTTCCCCTGCCGTTTTTTCTTGATTGTGCGTTGACAAAATTAAAAAAATTACTTTGATTTGCCGTTTATTTTAATATTTTAAAATTGAATTTTCTTTGAAATTGTTCGCTTCAAACTTTACATTAAATCAAATCGTAAATTGAGAATTTTCATTGAATTTTTAATTGAATTATTTGTTAATAAAGTGTTAAAATGTAAAAAAATTGTATAAGCCATTGAAATTTTATATAATAAAAAAAAATATATGATTTTTACATGAAATTTTTATAAACATTAACACAAATAAGATATAAATAACAGTACATATCGTAACTTCTCAATAAAAGAAATAATTTCGTCTATGTAAAAGGAGTATGTATTTATTCTGGAATGGACGCTAAACCAACTATCATTGTGGTACGGATAAAAATCAAGAGTCTCCCACAGTTCTCGTAAATCAAGGAAATGTACCAACCTAAACAGAGAAACATAGCCTTTTTCCAGCACTATTTTATCCGTCCCGTCGATTATCTCTTAAATTTTTACCTATCTCTCCAGTATAAGCCAACACTTCTAAACACTCCTCACATTCGAAACTCTGACTTTTATTTCTGCTTATTCTCTTTCTTTCTTTCTCTCTCTCTCGCTCTCTCTCTCTCTCTCTCTCTCTCTCTCTCTCTCTCTCACTCACTCACTCACTCACTCACTCACTTTCTCTCTCTCTCTCTATCCCTCTCTCGAGAAATCCTGTCTTCCTCGACTAGTGAAAACTTTGCGCTTCCGCTATCTCCGTGCAACTGTGTGCTGCGTGCCCTCTCTCTCTCTCTCCCTCTCTCTCTCTCTCGCTCTCTCTCTCTGCTGTATCTCTTTCACTCTCTTTCACTCTCTCTCTATCTCTCTCTCTCTTCCTCTCTCCCTCTCTCTATCTCTGTTCCTCACTTCGACCTGATCCTCTCCTCTATCTCTTCTCCCTCCTGCAAAGTCGAATTGCAGTTGCCACCGAAAACCCGACTACGAAGCAGAAATATCAAGCGAGCCATGCAAGGCGTGCGCCCATTGCATATAATGCAGCTTCGGCAGCGAGGTAGAGAGGGAGAGAGAGTGAGAGGGAGAAATTTGGGCGAAGTCCAAGTTACGAGAAAGACGAGGGGGGCTATATATAAAGGCCCCTCTGCTCTATCCTACATACAGCAGGCTTTGCACTATAGGGTACATATATAGAGAGAGAAGAGAGAGCGAGAGAGAGAGAGAGAGAGAGAGAGGAGGGATCTCAGCCTCGCGCACACGTTATAGTACTTAGCAAAGCTGCACTAATTGTATTAATGCTAGTTGGTTTGCCCGGATCAAGGCCCTCCTCTCCGGCACTCCTGCCCCCTCTTCACTTCATCCTCCGTTATAATCCCGTATACGCCGTGTACCGCGGCGAATCTATTATGTCTCGAGATAATGACGAACGTCGTCGAGGACCTCTTTCTCGCCCCCTCCCCTTCATCCCCCCTTGTCGTGGCGTGTGTTTCTCTATCTAGCCGAGCTGCTGCTGCTGCTGCTGCTGCACCGCCTGTACTCGCGTCATGTACCGGATATCCGGCATTGCCGTAACCGCGACCGTTTCCCGTTAATTTCTCTTTACAAAGAGGGCTCAAGCTGCGTCCAAGAAACTGCGCAGCTACTCCCGCTGCTGCTATCCCTTCTGTCGAAGGCTGATTAGGAGGGTAGAAATATAGATGATTTTGGGAAGGGGTAGTTTTAGTTGGAGTTTAACATTTTAAATTAAGTTTCTGCACAATGCCTTTTCGATTCATCAAAATTTAAATAACACATTTACAAACTAAACTGTATGGAATAAAAATCAATTTATAGATTTATTAGATAATCTACAAATTTATATTTGAGCAATTACTCGCAATTTCTCGTACTCTCATCTATAAGCATTGAAGTATTATCTCAAGCGATAAAAGAGCTACGGTTCATTAGCATTTTACACATCTCTAGGGTAGAAGATCTTACGAGTCCTCGTACGTATTGGAGTCAAGGCAAGATCGCTAAATCAGTGCCTAGCAATAGAACCTCGTCAATTTCCATTGATAGCGCGCAGAGGAGCGGCTCCGCGCGTTAACTGTAAAGAGACGTCTGCGACTCTGTCCCTCTCTATTTCTCTCACTCTTTCTCCCTCTTGCCTCGCTATGACTTCATCCTCGCCTTTGCCATTTTCCACGATCTCACGTGATGTCTGATCGGATTTCCTACCTTCTTTAACCCCGCCTTCTTACAACTCCTCGTCTACTTTTCTCATTTTCCTCAATTTTCACTGGAATGAAAGCAGCAGCGACGTTGGCGACGACGAAAAGAGAGAGAGAAAGAGATAGTCCCTTTTTCAAGTGAGACTCTCACCTTAGAATCTCTCCTTCTCTCCACCTGGATAATATCTCACCATCCAGAAATATAAAATCTCTCAGCGTGTGATTTCGGGCACGGAAAAAAGAGAGTGAAAGATGATGAAAAGAACACTTGGACTATACGTATGTATGAAGACGAAATGTGCCCGAGGAAAAAGCTTGGCTGCGGAAATCGTACTTCTACTTATTTTGCTTAAGTATAATCATAAATTATGGAAGTAAGAAAGCTTTTTTTACGACTGACTAGATTATCTTATCACTTACTGGCATAAATTTTTATGGTCATGGTAAAATATAGTATTAGAAGATAAATTTAACATACAATTCGATTATTAATACTTTCAATTAGACTTAAAAGGTTAAAGTATCCTTGATTAATAAATAAAATATTTTTGAAAAGTTATACAATGTTTTTCTAATTTTCCTTCCTTAGCTGTATACAGTTCACAGTCACTATCAGTTACAATGCAAGTCTCTGCTACATCCCACGAAGCTTAAGAAGCGACCCATATGGCGCGCATTTCGATAGAGCAAAAATCGCCTGCTGGAAGAAAATCGGAACCCGAACGCTACTTTAACAGGACATAATAGCGATCCATCACTTCGCGCGAACGCAGCACGGCATATCGCATAATATCCCGAACAGGATCCATTGGCTGCGCCTGGCGCATAGCGGAGCTATACTATCCCAACGGCGCGATGATTCTACACACGTGTACTTATAGCGCGCGTACGCTGCCAGCCTGGGGCCGCATAAATCTGCTGAGGACTCCCCAGAGCATTTCCCTTCTTTCCATCTCGTGAGGGTAACTCTCCTCCCTGAGAGAGAGAGAGAGAAAGAGAGCCGGGCTCTATCCCCGTGATGCTAGCTCCTATGCTACAGCTTCGCTCAAACCTATCTTGCTTTTGTGCAAGCGTTTCCGAGGCAGCATTAAGAATGTGTTGGTATAGTTTTGTTTAAAAGTACACTAGGTAAAAAGTTTCGATTGTAGTTATTTTGGTTATTGATCGTTAGTTCCTGAAATAGACTCGAATTACGTTTCATCAAATCGCAAGATTACAATCGTTTGCAATGTAATACAACACAACATTGTATGCTCGTTAATAAATAGGCTCGTCAGTACAACGATAATCTATAAATGGCACGGTCTATTGTATTAATTATCAACTCTGACGCGGGAATAATCAAGGGTTCAATTCTCTGGTGAAACGTCCTCGGATCAAGGCCACAATGAAAGCTTGTAAAGGCTTGATTTGGCATAGTGTACATTTCAAAGTACGTTTGATTACGCATGTTGGTCAGGTTACACGAGGTACGATCGAACTTGTCTGGCTAAAGTGGATTAAGGCCTGGAAGCACTTGTTCTGGCGATGTTGATTCATACGTCGATGCACTGATAACAGAGTCAAATCAATCCTAATGTCTGTTACATGTACTACAATACAAGAATCGATGTTCTTACAGCTAATTCCTCATGTAAGGCACTGAATAATCCAAGACAGATGCTTTCTGATCATGTCAAGAATAATTTCACCATCGCCAGTACTTTGTAGCATTAAGCTCAAGTGAAAGAGTTAAATAGAAATCTGTAAAAAATATTAAACGGAAACCCAGAAATTATGTTATAAAGATTAAACCGATCAGTTGGAAAAAAAATTTCTTAAATTTCCTGACAGTAAAAGAAAGTATCTATATTTTAAGTTCCTATGAGTTAATTTTGATCCACCTATGCTCCCCTAATTAATTGATAAACTTTAGTATATATAATTTCTGCCCCGTAAGGTTTCTTAAACACTTCAAGTTTCAAGAATTCAATTTCTTTAATAAAAAATACTGAATTTTACAACGAGTATTTTGTATTCATAATTAAAGAATTAAAGACTAAATTCGTTTAGCCCTTGCTATTCTATATTCTTCATTACCTTCTTAGACTAAAAACTCTCATAATTTACCCAAAATAAACGAGATATGCTTAATCTTTACATTTTAAATAATTAGAAAAGCATTTAATTGAATCCAGGTAAAATAGATTCATGTATATTCACGGATAGTCTCTCATTTTAATCGAGCGCAACTTTCAAGAAAGATTATGTGTATACTGAATCCATAACACGCGCTATGTAGCTATCTTCCTCTGCGCTTCTCTCGCTTGGCCTTATCTCACCTTTGCTATAACCTCTCTCTCTAGCTCTCTCTCTTTCTTTCCCTTGGCTATCCTCTTCATCTTCTTCGTGTCGAGCGGCCAGTCGCTTTTCCTCGCATACGTGTAGGCCAAAGCTGCTTTTCCCACAGGGAAAAACTATCCCCGGAGCGGCGTATAGGTCTATATACAGGCGAGTACGCAGAGGGGCGTATATCGTATAGAACTATGCAAATTCCAGCGGTTTCGCCTAGCGCCGCGCATTTTTCAAAGAGGTTTCTTGGTAAACTAGTTTTAAGGCAGTCGAAATTTTTTTCAACTCTGGTTTTGTTTCACTGACGTCAGCATCTTGACATTTTGTTTTTTCATTTTCACCGTTAACTTTTGTCTTAGATGATACTTTTATCTTTTTTAAGATAAAGGCGTAGTTATACCATTTTTATCTTTTATGCAAAAAATTTGGAATATGAGACAAAGATGAAATTCATGGGATTCTTTGTTGCTTTAATCTTTGGTGTCTTTTGAGCTTTGCGATAATTAATCGCGAAAATATTATTGGGGTTGCCCTACATCCATTATACGAATTGATGTTGGGCTAATTGTGAGGGCGGTGAACGGATCCTAACGAAACACTTAAGAGGTGCTTGAGCCGGACTTCATAATGCATGAAGGTCTAAGTGGCTTGGCAAATTAATACTATGTACTTGATCGATCTAATTAAAAAAGAAAAGTATCATTGTTTGTAACTGTTAGAAGTTTTAAAATTTACACTGAAAATAAAAATATTAAAAATTTATTTTTTTTAAAATAGTATCTCGGCTTACGAACAATAAAGGTAACTTTGTTTTTATGTTTGAAGCTAAAAATAATCAATACTTATATTTGTAACTATTTTGTCCGTTGAGTATTACGAATGATAAAGATTATGCTATCGTAAGCATAAAAAAATCTGAAAACTGCTCTAATCGTTGTCAAGCTTCTTTCATGAATAAATTGTAATTACTCATTAAATAATGTAACTTGACAATAAAACATGGAAATTATATAATAAAAGATAAAAAATAACAATAAAACTAAAAATATAACTTTTATAAGAAAATATTTATAAATTCAAATTAAATACATTATATATATATTTAATTTCTTTTTTTTAAATATTTAGTCTGTACAATTACTTTTCCGTGAAACAAGCCAGCCTTTTCTTATGTATATCAAAAACTTGGTTGAAAATTTTCGTCCTGGATCTCTTCCAAAACTAGAAAATATTCTTTCCACTTTCAGATGTACCCTATTTTTTTAAAAACGTTAAAATATTTTAAATTTTTAACGCGTTTATTTTTATAGTTCAAGATAAATTAATTCAAACAAAAAATTTAAATTACACTTATTCATAATCGTAAATGCAGAAGCGCTGTTTTTATTATAATAGTTAGGTTTTTAAAAATTTTTTAAATCAAATACATTAACTTATCACAAAAAGCCTCTTTCTTTATAAGAATTTTAAAACTCTCAACCAAATAAAAATACCCCTCTCTCTCTCTCTCTCTCTCTCTCTCTCTCTCTCTCTCTCTCTCTCTCTTTTACTTCCGCGAACAAGAAAATAATTTTGCTCCGCATTTTGATAACGTCATCGTCTCTTCCGCTCAATAAACCACAACGCGCAAAAATCTCTCATACAC
>UELX01004759.1:0-16362 GCA_900480035.1 Eupelmus urozonus | reverse complement strand
ACCTAAAATGAGAGGCAAAAGTGACCATTTATAGACCGGCGGGCGCTAAAAACGCCGGAGCGGGCGCTAAAGTCTTTCTCGTACTGCAAATTTCACACTCTGTCTAAAAAAGCTCACTTTGCGCCCTTGAAAATGAAACTTAATTATTTTAATGTTGTATGTGTGTGAAGGGATTCTGTGCATTTTTTAAATTTCTTAAATGCAGTTTACAACTACTGTATTAAATAATTCTTCGATACACGTATACGAATATTGATTCTTGTCTAAGTCAATTATCACCCTCGCTTCGCTCGGACGATAGACTCAGCCTCGTAAAGAAGGGCGAGTCCGTTTATTAGAATATTTTTTACTCAATTAATATAAATTTAGATATTCATATAAATATCGTGTGCATATTAACATTGTTTATTTCTTCAGTTTGGAATGTTATGGAATAAATGATGGATTATAGAGTATCTTGCGTAATTGACATTTGTTTCATGATTTCATCACATTCTAATGCTGTACTTTCATGATATTGTATTAAGATTATATAATTGAAGTTTCAAATGACGGATTAATAAATATCGCAAAGCATATTTACTCATTACATGCTTTTTTAAAGGTAAGTCTTCATACTCAAATGTTTAATTTATTACTCAAATTATTATTGAATACAAATTAACATTTCATAATTGCGATTTACTCACGGACAATCTAGTCGAATCCTTGAATCTAAGTACTATTTTCGCGAGCGACCAGCTAAGTTCGACACAAAGAAAATATTCTAAGTTCTTTAAAATTCGCGTACAGCTAGTCTAGATCTAGCTTCCATGGTGGCTGGTCAAGGTCTCCTTGCGAATGCCCCTTCCTTGCTTTTTATACTTCAAAATTCTCAATTCTGATTGGTCAAATAAAAGCAGATATTATGTTCATATTTCTATTTTAAACGGACAAAAATGATTAAGCTTCAAATATTGGAGAAATGGCATCTCATAAATTTCTCTAAATCTGTATTTTCCCGCGCAAAAATTTTAACTATAGCCAACATCTTGCTTGAACTGCGGGCGAACTGTGGCCAATATGTGGGAGATACTATATCCAGAATATCGCCCACATGTTTCTCCTTGCCTGGAACAGAATGTGGTCTAGGTGTTTACATGTTGGACAACCTCTGCTATAGGGGGCTGGAGAAGAATGTTGGCAACATTTTGCCCTTTCAATATATTAATATTGAAATTGCAAAATATTGCCAACATGTTGCTCACAAAAAACAAAAAGCAAGGTTTGTACCGATCTCTATCTTATATATTTCTTTTATCTATTCATTTATATTAAGACATTTAAGTGTCTTTCTTTATAATTATTCCTTACACTAATTTTTGTTTATTACCGTACAAAATTGATTTGTACGATATATCACACGCTTGTTCATGCGAATATTTAATGTTTAAGGAATTATTGGAAGTATTACAATATTTATACTCATATTAATGTATAGGATTTTATAAAGATTGATCTTAGTATAAATATTAATAAAAAAAAATATTAATGGAAATAGTTGCATGTATAATAAGAATAAATCTAAAAATAAAAAAAATTATTACGTCAAAATAAGAAAAGAATTTTTCAATTTATAATGCGTAAGATACCAGGACATAACAATATTACATATAATCAGAAAGTAAAGCAAAAAATATAATTTTTTAATTATTCAAAGAGAATTCGAAAACTCGCGCCGTTTTAATACTAAATGAAACACTATCGTCTGCTGCAGGAACACGTGACGAGCAAAATACACAAATACACACAAATAAAAAGTATATAAACACTATGTGATTAGTTATATTTTCTTATGACTTATAGTAGAAGTTTCTTTTATTTGTTTTAACTTTAAAGTGTCAAAGATAACAAGACAAATTATATGCATAGTAAAAGAGTTTGACAAATTCATTAAAATTATTTTTTAATTAACTTATTAAAGATACGTTGTTTAGGTTAATTTATAAACACATGAAGATGTTTATAATATTTTACATTGGAGAAAAAAAGTTTTTTAATATCTTATTCTCTAATACAAATAACACACTTGTCACAGTTTTTCTTTTTAATATTTACTATAATTGGTCAAATATTATAGTAACTATTTAAAAAATCAGTTGCATATTTGAATAATTATATTTAATAAAAAAAATAATTTAAATTCAATTAATTCAGAAATATGTTTTCATTATTTCAGCTTTGTAGAAAAAGAGCATATACAAAAGATGAACTTTACAGATTTAATTATCAATGAATTTAAAACTCCAGAAGCTAAATTTTACTGGACAACAGACTATGAGCGTACCTCAAAAAATTCTGAATTGGCACAGCAAATGAGAGAATTAGGAAATGAAATATACATCGAATGTAAGCATGATGCTAGAATGCATGAAAGAATTTGGGATTCTTATTTATGCAGTATTGCACTAGCGCCAAATGGATCTGAAGCATTGGCCCTTTCATATGGAAACATGTCAGCTTTATTATTTCACCTGAACAAGTACGAGGATTGTATTAAGAATATTGACAATGTACTGAAGATTACTGAATCAAATTCTTCTAAAATTAAACTCCTTTGTCGTAAAGCTAAGTGTTTAAAAGAACTAAGACTGCCCCAGACAGATAATGTTTTGGATGAAGCCAGAGTTTATTTGGGCAAAATTGATAATGAGGATAAGGCTAAAGAAGAACTTACTCAGTTGATTGATAAAACCAAAAATATGCTTGATAAACACAAAATAATCATTAGCAGGTAAAAAAAGTATACAAAACCTTTTTATTTTCAAATATTTTTAAATATATTAAAAGTAAACAATTAAAGAAATAAAATTAATTAATCTGTACAGTGAAAGTAATGAAGAAGAAAAAAATAAGTCTATATGCAAAGAGGAATTCACAAATAAACATTTAGAAATCTTGACTACAAAAGAAGCTGAAGGTATATTCAACTCTATCACTATAAGTTGTAATGATAAATATGGTAGACATTTGATTGCTACTAGAGATATAAAACCTGGAGAAATTATATTTGTTGCAAAGCCGTATATTCTTGTACCCAACTTTAAAAAAAGTCAGACCTATTGTAACAATTGTTTGAATATTGTGTTTTCTGCTATACCTTGCAGCAACTGTGCTTGCTGTATGTATTGTTCTGAAGAATGTCAAAATAAAGCTTTACAAAAATATCACGATATTGAGTGCTCAACATTGCAATTCACAATATTGGGTAATAGTTCATTAGACTACCAAATACAAGCCAGTATGAGAGCTGTCATCATGGCTGTCAAGGAATTTGGTAGTATAGCAAATCTTAGAGATAAGATCAATAATATTGATTCAGGTAATAATATTAGATATTATTCTCATAATGATACATCTTATAATCTTAAAACTTATAAAATTATAGGTATAAACACAGAAGATAATAAATTCAACTTTGATTCGTTTGTAAATATTTTTGGTTTTAAAAATGTTTATGTTGAACCTAAAATTTTATCTGAACTTGCCAAGTCTTCTTGTAGAGCTGTTATTGGTTTAGTTAAATATTCATTATTTTTTGGTCAAAATACGAAATTTGAAAAAATTGAAGATCTTACAACAAATGAGGACATTGTGTTTATTGGTTCATTGCTTCTAAGGGTTGCAGTTATTATGCATAATAATGGCATTAAAGTATGTAGATCCATAATTTTTGTATGAATATATTATAGATATATTTTATAATTGAAAATAATTTTTAATAGGTTACAGAACATGGGGTGCCTTGTAAAAACAGGATTGATCAAACTGTTTGTACTTCTAGTTTACCTTGCTGTGAAAGGGGATATTCACTCAATACATTAGGTCAATTCATTCCTCATAGTTGCAATCCTAATGTTAAATCCATCAAAACTAATTCTATTAAGACTAAAAGTTGTATGGATCTTTGGTATGCTTTGCAACCTATACCTAAAGGCTCCCCGGTAACAATTTTATTGACATTTACAATTTCATATAGAATTCATTTTTTAAAAATTACTTTATATTTTTTAGTTGCTTGAATGTTATGGAACTTCATTTTTTGAATCAGAGTTAGCACATAGATATGAAGCCATAAGCCAGATATTAAATCATTACTGTAACTGTATTGCCTGTGTAGAAAATTGGCCTGCTGTATTAAATCTTAATGTTAGTATTTATTTCAATTCTGAAGCATTTAAAAGAATGATTTTTTATACATTTGTATATTGCATATTTACTTTTTTGTATTCTTATAGGGACAAACAATGAATTACGAAGAAATATTCAAAACTGTTGTTGAATCCAGAGAGTATGATAGTGAAAAATTAAAATTTTTAAATCTTGTCAGTGAATATGGTCTATCACATCAAAGAACAATAGATGAATTATCATCAATTTTACAAGTTTCATATGAATATTTTAGTCAACCATCAATTGAAGTTTGTGCAGCGATTTGTATGTTACATTATGCTTTTGATGGATTATATGGAATTAAATTAAACATGCTCAATAAGTGTAAAAAATCTAAAAGCTGATGTTTATTATTTTACTCATTCTTTTAATTTATATATTTGACATATTAGATATTTTGTAAAAATAATTTTTTACTACTATAATAAATTATTTTTGAATTAAAAAGAAAAATGTTTTTATTATTTTCGGAATAATTATTAAAATTACTAATAAGTTACTTACAAATTAATTTAAAAATCCCGCTAAAATAAAGTTGTGGCAGACGCCAAAAGTATAAACATAACCTCGAAATTGTTAAAGACAAGAATGAATATATGCAAACAGAAGAAAACATAATATGTACAGTTCTGTAATTATAAATTATACATTTATAATAATCTTAAAATCATAGTGTTATCATGTGTGAGCAATGATTAACGTGGAATTTATTTTGAATATATTTATTATATTCTCATATAAAGATATTATTATTGTAAGTAACTAAAAAATCAAAATTTAATATTAATTATTTCATAATATAGTAATATATATTTAATTTTTTAGTAATTTAATATCGAAAAAGTTGATTTTATTGATCAATAACAATGACATCTAAAGCATCAAGACCTATGACCTTATTTGAAGGCGTTATGTGGGGTACATCGAAGCAGGTCCAGGATATTTTAGAAAATCGTGAATTAATATTTGATGACAATTGGACAGACTATGCTCTTTTAATTACAGCTCTTAAGAGAAAGAGAAAAGAGATTGCAAAAATACTTTTAAATAAAGGCTGCCGAATACAAAAGATACCAAAAAGTAATGTCTCTGATACACCTCTTCACTATGCTGTTAAAATGAGTGACACTGAGATTGTTAAAATTTTACTCTCTAAAGGAGCATCCATTAGTGATACAGACGAAAATGGTGAAACACCATTGTGCTATGCTATGAAGAAAGGGAGTCTAGAAATTGTTGATTTAATTCTGTCAGCCCAAAACATTGAAAGTATTAATGCTGTTAATAATGAAGGGTTTTCGCACTTTCACATAGCATGTATGAGAAACAATGTAGGTATTGTTGAAAATTTTTTAAGCCATGGAGTCGATATTAATAGCTCAGTAAACTTCACTTCCAAAAAATGGGCTGGTTACACACCATTGCATTTTGCTGTAAATAATGAGTGTATAGATATAATAAAATTACTACTAAACCATGGGTCTAATGTATCAATTAAGAATGCAGAAGATATGACTCCTCTTCATTTAGCTGTGCAAAAACAGAATGACACCATTATTGATTTAATTCTATCTTCAAATAATAGTGAAATTTCTAATGCTGTTGATGATAATGGACTCTCTCATTTTCACATTGCTTGCATGAAAAATCATTTGAAAGCAGTAGAAAGTTTCTTACAACATGGTGTAGATATTAATCATTCTGTTAAAAAAAATTCACTTATTTGGCCTGGTCATACAGGTTTACATTTTGCTGTTAAAGGTATAATATTTATTTCTATATTTTTACTCCAAATTTTAAAGTTATATAAATAAGATAATTCAATAATTTACATACTATTTATAATTTATAGGTTTCTCTACAAACAGCACTAGTCAAACATCAGTGGTTGAGTTACTTTTACGATATAAAGCTGATGTAAATGCAAAAGATGTTCAAGGACAAACGCCTTTACATTTAGCTTGTTTTCAAAGTGATGAGAAAATATCAAAATTAATTAGATATGTTATGAACTCTTCAAATACAGATATGGATACAAATGAATTTACTCTCTGCAATGAATTACCTCAAGTTATCAGTAGTAAAATTAAACAAACTCAAATTGTGGAATTACTCATAAAGCATAATAGTGATGTAAATGCAAAGAATATATATGATGAAACACCAATGTTTTATCTTTACAAGAGCGATCGTTCAAAGATTGCAATTAAAAAAAAACATGATACGGATTTATTAAAAAATATTATAAAAGAACTTAATATCAAACGCGAAGATATTGTTAAAATACTTCTAGGTCATAATGCTAATGTGAATTTATTTAATGATGCAGGCGAGACAATGTTACATCTCATTGCTGGAATTAATAAAGAATTCAATGACGATTTAAAAGAAGAAACAGCAGAATTAATTTTGAACAAAGGAGCTAATGTTGATGCTAAAGCGAAATACGGTTCAACTCCGCTCCATATAGCTGCTAAACAAGGCCACTCTGAACTTATCGAACTTTTCTTAAAATACAAGGCAGACGTAAATGCTTGTGAGAATTCGGACCATTCTACACCTTTGCATTTAGCCACTTCATATCAGCAAGTTAAAGCCATCGACGTTCTGTTGAAAAATAATGCGGACGTAACCGTCACAAAATGCAATGGTATGAACGTAATTCATATCATGGCTTTGATTAATCCAGAAGGCTCTGAAGAAGCCGAATTCATAGAAATGTATGATAAAATAATCAAAAAGTACATAGAACGGGATTGCGATATTAATGCTCAAGATATTAATGGTAGAACACCTTTGCATTTAGCCGCCTGGGATCATAACAATGCAGCAACATGGATTCTCATAGAACATTTTGCTGATATAAATATCGAAGATTACGCTGGAGAAACCCCGATGGCATTTCCAATAAACAGTACCGCAAGATGTGTCAATATTTACGGTATCTTCCGCGATTATGTAAATGTACTCAGATTAACAGGATTGTACATTAGTGAAAAAACGGAAAAGTGTTATGTTCATCTGTATGGGAAAAATTCGTTAGATCGAAATGATAATGTGATTATGCAATGCAGAGAAGAGCTTGAGAGAATGAAAAACATATGGATTAATAATTTTACGACGTTGTACGACATTATTTTTAAGAATTCAAATGAAATGGAAATTTATGCAGGTAATGAACTTTTAAAAAATGTATTAGAGTCTAATGAATTTGAGAAAAGTTTCAATATTTATGGTAATTTGCTCAAATCGCAATTCCGAAAAGGCCTGTTGCGAAAAAAGCTAATAAAGAACGCGAAATGCGCAATGGAATTTTTGATAGGGTTCGGGCTTCCAGATTCTTGTACGGAAAATATATTCCAATATTTAAGTGATCAAAATTTAAGAAATCTAGTGGAGGCAAAAGCTTTGACAACTTGTAGTAAAAAAGTTCTCGAACAGAAAATCGCTTATGACCGGAGCGAGAGCGCATCTTTAGAGAAAGCGATTGCATATTGTAAAAATTTATTTAATAAGCAAATGGAAATGGACATAAAGTAAGATTTTGTAGAATCTTACCTATGAAGATGTACATCCATATTTGTTTGAAATAATCATATAAATATTGTATATAGGAATTCATCATAAATTTAAAATGAAAAAATCGTATTTTTTGTATTTATGCACAAAGGTTTGTAAAAATAAATATACACGTTATGTTTAATATAAATAGTTTTTATTCAGATATTTAGAAAAAATAGCATTATTCTAACAGTCAACTATTTAATATCTATCTGAATCTTTTTTCAGATCAGTATCAGTTTTTTACATTCATTATGCAATTCATTTTTTTTTTCAACGTGAATCTCTCGATATTAATAATACTTCATCAAATCTTAGAAAATTATTTAACATTCCTATTATAAAATCGAAGTATTATAATTATTATTTTTTAATTTTTAACCGTTTAGCCCTGGCTAGCTATTTGTTCCTATTCTAACAAACCCGACAAACTTCAAACTATATAACATTTAGTGGAATGACTTGAGGGATACGTTGCTTCTACAATTAATTCTTTTCCATGCTTTTAATTTAATACAGTTCGAGAATAGTAGTAGCAGTACGCGAGCATCTGTCCAGGTAACTGCGCTACGTTACCTGTGATGTGAAAACCAGACGAAGGAAAAGACTCACACCAGAAACAGCGGCTAAAGTGTTAAGCTTGCACAAGTTATGTAAAAATTATTTACGTTATCCTTCCCGTATAAAAATGCCATTCACAAAGTCCTGTTGGTGCGATCGCCCGATTACCGATCAATTCTGCTTTATGTGAATGATCGCACCTTCATACAATCAAAACCCCTCCAACGGTTCTTTCATAAACTCGATGTAAAAGCATTTAGTACTTGCGCACAAATAATTAATTCTCAAAGAAGAATGTCGACGCAAAGCCCACTCAGTCGTCGTTTCAACCCAGCCGCACATTACTCACTCAACAATTCATAGGTCCTTCCGAAACACTTTAAAATTCGACACCATAGTTAATTTTATATTTACAACATTTAAACACTTATTCGCTCACGCGCATCCGTACTCGTGCCAGGTCTCTAGCCTGGATTTCTTATCGATCGATTCGTCCAAATTATTATTGCTACTGTTACGATCGTTATTATTATACTCCACAGGGTCTACAATACAAGGACTGGCCCCTTCTTCCTCGGAGGATAAATCCACTGATTTCTTAATCGAGAAGACCTCCTCGTCGCCCTTCCCAGCCAGCTGCACAGCTGAATCATCGTTCAGCGTCCTGTCAAGATCCTCCTCCTCGTCAGCAGCATTTTCGAATATCCCGAGAAAATCAATCGTCTTTCTCGTCCTGGGCTTCGACAATCCCTCGTCGAAGACGTCGCTGAGCGCGTCGAAGGACATCCGCGAGCGCGGCAAACCCAGCCCGAAGTCGCTGACGCGCGCCTGTCTGGGATTCCTTAGTCCAACCAGATGATCATCCAGCTCAAGATACCTTGGCTCGGGTGTCATGATGCGACTACTGTCGAGGCTGAGGTCCGACTCGTGACCCGGGACGTACTCGAAGTCGGCGGATGCGTTGGCGTCGCTGGACGAGCTATCGGCCCAGGATCGACGGCTGCGGTTGAAAAATTCCGAGCTGGCTCGGCGCATCTTCTTGAAGATGTTTTTGTTGACGATGCTCTTGCTCTTGCGGCTGGCCGGGCAGTTGTCGAGCCGCCTGTAGTGCTCCATGATCTTCTCCTCGAGCTTCTCCTTCTGGCGTCTCAGGTTCATCACCTTGTCGATGTTCTTCCGCTCCTCCATGTGGTAGTGCTCCCTGTCCTCGAGCGTCTGGCTGATCAGCTTGTGGTTCTGCTTGAGCAGCTGGCTCACGTGCTCCATCAGCGAGCGCTTGTCCGTCTCGAGGGTCTCGTTCATCTTGCTCAGGATCTTGCAGCGCTGCTCGAGCCTGTTGGACTCGAGCTCGAGCTCGGCTACTTTCGTTATCTTCAATTTGAGCTCGGTTTGGCAGTCGATGAGTTCGGTTTTCACCCTACGCTGCTCAGCTTGCAGAGCCTCGTTGCTCTTGAACAGCTGGCCGAAGTCTTCCTTGAGCTCTTTGTATTCCAGCTTCACGGCGCCGTGAGACCTCAGCTCCTGGCACTCGCCCTCGAGGCTCCTGCAGCTGGTTTCGAGGCACTCGATGCTCGCGTGCTGCCTTCTTAGTTTCAGCTTGGCATCTCTGAGCTGGGCGCTTAGGGACCTTCGTTCCTGCAGCACGTTTTGGTAATCGGAGTTCAGCTGCTCGTAGAGCGTTTTCAGCTGCTCTTGATCGCTGCTCATCTTCTCCCGCGATTTGAGCAGTATGCTCTTCTCGGCGGCGAGCTGGCTGTTTATAAGCTTCAGCTGGCTCTGCTCCTCGAGCGTCTCGATCAGGGACTGCAGCTTCGCCGTGTCCTTACCGCTATTGACACCATCCTCAGTCTTGCGGTACATCATCGACTTGTAAATCTCCTCAAGTTTAGCCACTTCATTCTTCGAGTCGTCGCTCTTCCTCTCGAGCTTGTCTAACCTGCGCTCCAGCTCTCTGGCCAGCCTAGTGCTCGCCTCGAGTTCCAGCCTCGCCTCCTTGGCCAGCTCTTGCTGTCTGTCCGCCTCCTCCAGCGCCAGCTTCTTCTCCACCTCGAGTAAACTGATCCTCGACTCGAGCTCCTTCTGCCTGATCCTCGTCTCGTTCACCGTGTCCTTCATAGCCTTGCGCTCGTCCAGCTCGCGATTTGCCTCGCACAAACTACGCTCTAGCTCGCGCGCTCGTTTCTGCGCGCTCTCCAGCAACGTCTGAAGCCTCAGCTTGTCTCTGGTCACCGCGGCCTGACGCTTCTCCAGATCGTCGCACTTGTGGCTCAGCTCGCGGCTCAGCTGCTGCTGCAGGTGCTCGTTGTCGTCGAGCGCTTTTTTCAACGTCGCCTCGAGCTCCTCGTTACGCCTCGTCACGGTTTGTAGATCGGTGCGCAGCGAGTCTATCGTCTGGCCGAGCTGGTGCCTGTCGTTCTCGAGGTCCTGGAGACGCGAGCTGGACTCGTGGAGCGAGCATTCGGTTAGGGAGTCGACGAGGGTTGATAGGCGACGGTTTTCCAGTTCGAGTTTTAGGGCCTGGGACTGGGCAGCGTTGGTTAGCTGCTCGGACAGGCTGTTGTCTATGGCGATGAGGGAGCCGGCCGAGTCGTCCGAGTCGACGATGAAGCCGCTCTCGAGGGCGTCGCTGGTGGATGATTTCAGCAGGCGTTCTGGAAATTTAAGGTGGTGTTAGTTGAGGGCTTTTTTTAGTGCCTTTTTTTAAAACCATGTTTGGTGCCAACAATATTGCTGGGGTACAGTTTTCTTATTGAACTATCTATTTTTTTTAAGAGAAACATCTTTATAGAATGTTTAAAAATTTTTGAACCACGACTATTTTGAGCAAATTTAAAACCCCGTGACAAAAATCTGATCCTATAATTAAATTACTGGCAGTATAAATCAGCATATCAACAAAGTTACGAAAAAAAACAGCAAATGGAAAAAATCATATACATACCAAGCTGAGCATTCTCCTCGCAGAGCTCCCTGTACTTCTCGGCGCTGCTCGCCTTCTCCTTATTAAGCTCCTCGACCTGGTCCTTCAGCTCGAACACCTGCTTCTCGAGCTCGAGTCTGGCCTTCTCGAATTTAGCCTTCTGAACTCTCGCCTGTTCTACCAGCATCTCCTTGTTCTCCATGAGAAGACGATTGTCCTCGCGCAGCTCGTCCAGCCGATTTTTGTACAAGTCGACGCTGGCCAGGCGTTCTTTGTAACGAGCTATGTCCTGCTCGAGACGATCGGCGCGCACGGCTTTTTCGTTGGCCACGTCCAGCTCGTCCCTGTAGCATTTGGCGTTGCGGGCTTCCAGCACTGTTTGGAGAGAGAAAACGGAGGTGTTAGGTTTGGTGGATAGTTAATGTTTGCGGGTTTTGATTTCGAAAAAATGCCGTATACAATTTACATGAGTTTCTTTTGGACTGACTTTTGCGGATTTTAGTTACAGGAATAGATTTATGAATTAAGTTGAGTTAATAAATTCAATTTTCGATAAAATGAAAGTTGAATAATCCTTCTATAATATAAAGTAATGTGCAAGTACCCCGAAAACATGGATCCGGTAAGATCGAATTTTTTAATGAGTATCGAAGGTAACCCAGGTTTCGGATGTCGAAAAAAATTGTCGGGTCATAAGTCTTCTATCTATACCCTCTTATAACAAAATATACATACTCAATCTCTCATTCTCCCTCTGCAGCTTGACAAGCTGGTCCTTGCACTCGGCTAGTTCCTCCCTGCACTCATCCAGATCCTCAGTGCATTCCTTCAGCTCCACCTGCTGGCTCCTCACCCGGCTTTTCCACTCAAGCAACTCGGTTTCACGTCTCCTCATCTCCTCCTCATCTACCGAACGCGCCGAACGCACCGAACTATCCAGCATACTAATACTCAGCTCATGCTCGTCCAGCCTGGACTCATCAACTCCGTCCTTATGCGGCGTGCTGTGCTGCATACTGTGCCTCTTCAGAACAGCCGGTCTCGCAACCTTCCTGGGAGTGCTGTACCTCCTCGCCGAGCGCGCCTGGATTGCGTCGTGGTCCAGCTCCTGGATCGACGCGTGCTTCACTATCTGTGAGATGTAGACGCTCAGCACCGTCTGGGTGGATTCGTCCAGCTGGGACCGGATGCGCTCGACGAACTCGGCGCGCTTGGGACACTGGACGGCGCAGCCGAGTAGCAGGAGGAGCAGACGCTCGGCCTCGGCGATGTGGAGTTCGGGTTCGCGTGCTAGGGATACGACGTCGGGAGGTTCTAGAGTGTCGGTTAAGCTGCCGCAGGTGTCGAGGCCCGCCTGGAGGTTGGTGAGGATGCAGCGCAGGTTGCGTTGACGGAGTTGGCTGTCGCCGGAGGATGGTTTGATGACCTCGGGAGTGATGGTTTCCAGGTCCCTGTGAAATATTTAGGAGTTAATGTTAGTTGCTGATTGGAGGGATTTTTGGGATACGGTGGGGCTGTTTTTGATGAGTGTAGTACTTACATCTGAAGAAATACATTGTGAATCAAAACGCCGTCTATGAGGCTTTCGTAAGTGATATCTTCGGTGTTGAGGCAGCTTTTGAACTGTAAAAGATAATCGCACGTTATTGAAAGAAACTTTTTTAAGGACTTGTTTAATTAGCAATGTGAATGTTTAATTGTTATTATATTTACCCAGCTGACTAATTGGCCGTTCAGAAAGTCCTCAATCTCTGTGTTTTCCATTTCTTTTGCCATGTCATTCACTAAAATGAAAACGATTTTAATAATTTTTTTTGTATAATATAATAATTAATTAATTATAAACAGGTATATATACTTGTGTTAATTTATAAGAGTTTTCATTTGATTTAAATAATCATAAGTCTACAATAGTTTTCGAATAATTCAGAAGTTAAAACGATTTGCTATTATAAAATTATTGAAACGAATCGATTGCAAATCCCATAAAGTGTTATAAATATTTACGAATCAACTCTCAAAACAATTGACAGTATTATTTAAACAATCATACAAACTAATGGAGAGTACTTTTATTATTTCACAACGTTACTTTTTGTTCTTAAAAATTGAACAATTTATAAAGTCGTAATAAAAGCTTACTTTTACGTAAAAGTTATAATAATGCCTTCATTAAAATAGGTAATTTATAAATATTAAATACCTACATAAAGCAGACATTCGTATCACAGTTCATGAAAATACAATCCAAACGAGAGCCGAATTAAAAACCAAACAACGCAACACGATTAAAAGTCACTCCTAATAATGTAAACTCTTTCTCAAAACACAAACAAAAACCAAACGCCAATGTCACTTGTCACCGCACAACACGACTTTCAAAAACTCACCATATAAGCAGTTTAAACTTATTGATTCAAGTCAAGAATATCTTTCGCTCTCGATAAAATCCAGCCGGCTAAAGCGGCTAATAAGCACGATCCAACGTGCCGACTGCAATTCAGGAATCCAAGTGAGCTCCGAACTTTACTGCGTCCCGTGCGAGACTAAAGTGTGCATGCATATACGAGCAAGGTGTCGTATTATACGGTGGCATTGTCGGTGCTACAAAGAGAATAATCTGCGCACGTACTTCCAGTTTTACCTAAGGTGACGGTCGCACCGTACCACCGACTAAAGCTCGGCCAATAATCGGAATTACGGGAATTCGATAAGCCCTTTATTAGGCCCAGGTAAGCGCATCGGACTTTTCCGGGCGTTGCGGGGGGTCGGTCCGCTTTGTTCGTTCTTCGAAGAGGTAAGTGGAGAAATGAGCCTGGCTTTTGTCGGGTTGAGCTGCCCAGCGTACTGAGGGTGGGTTCGCCGTGCAGGTTTCGTAATAAATGGAGCTTGAAATTGTAATATGCTGTTTGAGATCCATAGGTATGTGTGTAAAATACAATATTTTTACAATTTTGGTAGGTGGAGTAACTGAAATATCGGAATCGTATTTGAATAAAATTGAAAAGTATTGAAAGGTTTGAAGAAACTTTTGAAGGATAATAATTTTTTTTAAATAAATTTTTATTCAAAGGCATCTTTTATATATCTATTTACATATGAATTATTGCAAAAGTATACAGTACAAATTCTTTTATAAAAATAGATCTTTAACAACGATATACATACTTTACTTTAAAGAATCACATAACAGTATAAAAAACACGTATAATGTGTATTATTAATATTAAGCTTAACTGTAGTCTCTGCTGTGAAACTGCATCAGTGATGCGTAGAATATTTTCGTAAAAAATAGCATAATTCAATTATACGAAAATCTTATTCATTCTTGAAGTTCGGCGCTCGTTTTTCAGCAAATGCTGTCATTCCTTCTTTTTGATCGGCCTACAAATAAAAATAAAAATGAATTAAAAGACATAATAAAATTTTAGAGAATAATAAAATTTAACTTACAGTGGCAAAAGTAGCCCAGAACAGTTTCTTTTCGTAGTCGAGACCTTGTTGCAATGTCGTTTCATAAGCTGAAATCAAAAAGTCATTTATGTTTGAGTTGAAATATAATATATAATATAATATATAAGCATGTAATATATAAGTTAAATACAAAATGAAGATATAATTTACATCCCTAATTTAAACCCTCTCTTTATTATTAGTTATACACTTTGTATTACACAAAGATGTAATTCAAATTAGAAAATTTCGTTTCAATCTTAATAAATACATTATAAAAATTTCCTGCAAACAAAACTGCGCTAAAACTATTTTCATTATTCTCCTAACCGAATCCCACCCTCTACAACAATCTTTCTACAATCTACATATTACTACTCACCCTTATTCACGGAGTCTTTAGCAAGAGCTACGGCGACCTGCGAGTGCGATGCGATCTTCTCGGCGAGCTTGACAGCTTCACCGAGCAGCTGATCGGCTGGCACTACCTTGCTGACGAGGCCGCTGCTCTCTGCCTCCTGGGCGGTGAACTGCTGGCCTGTGAGGACGATTTCCATGGCCTTGCTTTTGCCGACCGCGCGGGTGAGTCGCTGGGTGCCGCCGGCGCCGGGTATCGTGCCGATCGCGATCTCCGGCTGGCCGAATTTGGCCTTGTCGCCTGCGTAGATGATGTCGCACATCATTGCGAGCTCACAGCCGCCGCCCAGCTGTAAAAAGAATTTTTTTATCATTGATTAATACTGTTGTTGGTTGGAAGGCTTATATAGTTATCAAAAATTATGCAAATTACTTTTTAAATTCGAGAGAAATATTTATCTCAAAGTTTTTGACTATAAGAATTAGATGATGCCAAAATGTTTTTCAAAACCGAAATTTATTATTTCCCATCCTTTAACATCTACATTCTCAAAACATCGCTCCATTCAGTCACCACCTCTAAAAAATCTCTTAAAGAACAAAAAACTAAATCGAAAACTCACAGCGTATCCATTAACCGCAGCGATCGTTGGCTTCCTGGCCTTGGCCACGCCGTTCCAGTGCTCGAGGAAGCTCTTCTGGATGTTCTGGGCGAAGGTGTTGTCCTTCATCTCCTTAATATCAGCACCTGCCGCGAAAGCCCGCTCGTTGCCGGTGATGACGACCGCGCCTACAGCTTTGTCCGCGTCGAAGGATTCGATCGCCTGGTTCACCTCCTCCATCAGCTGGGCGCAGAGGGCGTTTAGGGCCTTGGGCCGGTTGAGCGTGATGAGGCCCACGTTTTGCTTGGAGCCGGTCTTCTCGACCTTGATGAACTCGTAGGACGGCGCGCTGGCTGCACCTGTGGTTGTGAGAAGATAGAAAAGGGTTTATGGGTTTACCCGATGGGTTTTTATAACCAAATGCGTGTTTTTATTACCAAAGCGGGTGAAAATTTTGAATTGTAGTTGTGGCTGCATTCGCACAATGAAGGTTTCACGGAAGGTGAATTGATTGATGGAAGTTGATTTGTTAAATGTTTATAAATGTTGTGATGATAAAATGATTATACAAGCGAAGCGCTAGTATAAAATGAATTTTTTCTATGAATAATTATGTAATGTAAAACAATGAATTTCAAAATAGATTGATTTGCGCGTATAATGTACTGTTTGCCACTCAAGAAACGGACTAATGAC
>UELX01004758.1:0-16376 GCA_900480035.1 Eupelmus urozonus | reverse complement strand
TTCCCTGCTAGCATTTTTATTAGAAAAAATAGAAAAATTATTGAAAAAATCAAATAAAAACAAATAAGTGGCCACAGCTAAGGAGGGAATAAAGTACTATATGCACCTCGAGAGTAAAGCCATTTATTCCCTCGGGTAATTACTGCCCTCGCTACGCTCGAGCAGCAAACTACCCTCGAGAATAATTTTGCGACTTTACTCCCTTGGTGCATAATGTACTATTATTATATGACGGAAAATTTCTTTTAACCTTTAGAGGCTCGGGATACGCCATTTGGCGTAAGGCCACTGACCTACAAACATTTGACATACATTTTATCATATGCTCCAGAGCACTTTTCTATAGAAACAACCATTTTTTTAAATTCCTCAAGTGCCGGCCTTCTAAAGGTTAAAGTAATTCACAAGTAAATATTGATACCTAAAGAAAAAGTCGAATTTCTATTTTTCTTTTTCGTACGGTTTTAGTTTTTCAGATCTTTTTGTATTGCTTGAATAAATTTAGGTAGATCCATTCACAAAACTGTTCAGAAATAAACGAAACTGGCAAAGTCAAAGCCAAATATTATACGTACACATCATGTGCTGATTTATTAATATATGGCGTAACTTTTCGTATCTTTACAAGTTCTATTTAATATCCAATCTTTTTTTTATACATAAATTCTCTTTGATAGAATTCTCCATTACGATTTTTTTTTTAAATTCATATTTTAAGATCAGTTAGTGAGCTACATACAGCGCGAAATCTACCTGAATGAATCAAGAATAAACATTTTTTCGATAATTTTATAATATATTATTATCTTTTTTAATTACTTACCGGTTGTATAAAAATTGTAAAGACCAAAATATTCCCTCTTCTTGCCACTGTGAAATAAAAAGACATCTTATCACAGCCACATCTAGAAATGTAGCTGCTCGTATATCCATGTCTAAGGCTGAAGTATGAGGTTGTCCATCTCCAGATGAAACGCATCTTTGTTTTTTTTCTTTAGAACTTATCCCCGTGTCTTTTTCATGCTTTTCAGATTTGTCATCTTTTTCTTTCGATACGCCACTAAAATCAAAAGAAATTTTTAGAAAAATATCGTGTTTATATGAATTAATAAAAACTTTTGAATTCTTCGCATAATTCCGTATTCTGACCGTGTTATCAAAGTACCATTACCTTTTTTTATCACTAACAAGTCTTCCTTCCCCATATTGTCTGTTTGTATCTAGTTCAGAGATGCCCGTTACTTGCTCTATCGTTAGAGTTGGTTTTGAAGAACTACTTGTACGACCCATTGCTACATGAAAAATACTTGCTTCACCCTATAAATATATTTCATGTGTGCTTCACTTTATTAAGAATTACTTTTTTACATTCTATTTTATATAAGGGGCATTTCGCGTCAACTCTCTCAGCGCAGCGAGTGAGCGCGACCACATATAATTTTAAACTCGCGCTGAAGATAAAATATGTACGTAAAAAAAATCGACCACACCATTTCGATGTAATTTTTTCTCAGCTTTCTAATTTTGAAATTTTCGATTTTCATAATAAAAAAAAAAACACAAAATGTGCTATAACTCGAAAAGTGTATTTTTAATATATATTTTAATAGCCTGCATTGAAAGATCAGATTTTTTACGTCGAAATACGTGCTTTCTGGAATGGACTTTTTTTGAGATGAAAAGCCTCAAATATCGAAACGGTGTGTTTGATTTTTTCAATTTGTGGTACGTTTTTGTTCCTCCAGCGCGACTTTAAAAGCTGTATGATTTCGTGCTCAGTCGCCTAATGCTCCATATACTATCTCAATACTAAATTGCGAAAGTTCAAATAAATAAATGAAAGTAGGAAATATCTCTTTTTGCATATTTGAAGCAATAATTAAATGTATTTTTTAGTTTCGCCATTTTTTCATTTCATATCAAAATTTGATTGTAGCTTTTTAACACGCTACATTTCAAATTTAACAATTTCCGACCATGCACTCAATAAAAAAAAAACTAATTTTTCTCTAAATTTCATCAGCATCTTTAAAATACTGCAAATATTGTTTCTTACCGCAAATATCGTAGAAACTTCTTTTACGCCATCAAGCATTCTTTCAGAATCCCCAAGTGAAGGAAGAGTGAATATAACCTAAAATGTACTTGTAATTATATACGAAGTTTAAAATATATCGCTTTTATAGGATAAAATAACTTATTCTTAACTCATTAAGCCTCTAAGAGTACTAAGAAGTCCAAATGATAAAAACAAATAATTCAATTTTCAATACGTGTATGTAAAGGAAATTTAGTGGTCAATAAATTTAAAAAAATTCTGTTCAAAAATGTAAAGTAGGCTGAAATTAAAATAGAAAAAATGATACAGGAAGAAAAAATTCAAATACAAAACTGTATACATTGATCAGTTCGACTTTTCAAATGTCACCTATTGCTATGAATATAAATTATTTTGCAGCTCACGTATGGGGGCTAGAGAGATTTAATCAATACTAAATTCAACAGGTATATGCAATGTTCTTTTTTTTTTAATTCGAGAGGTTCAGTAACTTAATTCTTTATTTAACCCTTTCAGCACTGAATTTTTTCTAAGCATGATTACTTCATGAGTTTTTCAACTTGTTACATCTCAAACGTGAAATTTTATTAGATTATTTTTTTGTTGATATATTTTGAGATATTACTATATCTTCAAAGTTATATTTCGTCGCGTAAGTAAAATATTAATACAACTATTTGTATGAATTAAGATCATAATTTTCATTAAACTTTAAAAAGTTGCTGAAATATTTTAATTTTTACTCATTGTGTATTGAATTTTACATTAATTCTGAAAGGATTAACTAAATTATTTTCTGTAACTTAAAATTATCTTACCACATGTTCATCTTCTGTACTAGAACTTTCTTCTGGTATAGTTTCAGGAAATATTTTATCCTTTGGTGATGATACCCAAGAATTCTATAAATGGATTAATTAAACGCATCATTCAAAATTTAAAGTATAAATAAAGAAACTTTAAATTTCTTACATCATCATCTAATGTCCTGGTATTTGTTGATGCCGCTTGGTCAGAAAATGAATTATTTACGTTTTGACTGTGAGGACTTCCATTACCTAAAATAAAAAAATAATTAATATTTTGCAGGTATATATGTATCATAGTCATCTTAATTTTGTTTAAAAAAAATAAAATAGTAAAATCTATTTTAGGGCAGATAAGGCATGAATAGAAACTTATGCGCGTATAAATTTTAGCTAAACTGACAAGGCACTCTAAAAGAATAAGTATATTATTAATATTCTCCAACACGTGACAATTCCATTAGAATTGTGTAAAAAAATAGCAATTGATAAAATTTCTAGGTCTTGTCAAAATTATCACTCCTAGAACACTTGTAAGAATATAGATAGCTCAAGCAAGGAAATTGAACCTATCGCCACTATAGGTAAAGGATTTTGTGGCTACACATAATGTTTAGTACCAATGAATAGCAATACAGTAGTTAGGCACCATAATTTGCAAAAAAAGATATTTCGTTAAAATTTTCAAAATTTAGTAAATTAAAAAGTTTGTAAAAAACGATGACATAACATATCAACCAAATGTATAAAATATAGAAACAATACTTAATTTATGGGACAATTAAATAAAAGCCAAGCTCGTAAAGATACATAAAATCAACGCAGCAAATCTCGCATAAAATACGAAAGATAGGAAAGAAATTGTCACGAAGGTTAACTTTAGTTAGGATCGCGTGACACCCACGCAAAGTGAAGATAACTGCGGGCGACCGCGGAGAAGGGAGGGAATAGTGAAGACGGTTTGATAGCTGCCTCTCCCCATCAATTTGGATCGGCGGAAAAGGAATATCCAAAGCAAACGTAACTTTTCATTCCGTTAGATAACAAAATAATAGTAAAACAGCCTAAGAGGCGTGCTTTTTTTATTAACATCTTAATTAATTTTTGGTAAATAAAAGATTAAGTGTATATTTGATTATACTTACCGCCTACAAAAACGTCATCCAAAACATTTTGTAATTTGACTGTTCTTGTCATTGTCTTCCATAAAGCTCGAGGTTTTGGTCGACAATGAGCTGTAAAACATGTTGCTTCAGGATGGCGGCATTCGTAAATGGGATACCAGATTTTTTGACCATTTTCTAAGCGAAGGTTACCTTTGAAATCTACGTCCTTCAAGTGATTACAAAGGGGTACGAAAAGATATACAAATAGCTAAAAAAGATATAAATAAATTTGTTAAAGTATATTTTTATCATTAATAAGCAAATTTATTTTCATACATGATATGCATATAAAATAAAGTAAAATTGTAAAGAAAACACTAAAAGCTATGCAAAAAAAGGGTGCAAAGGCAAGCTTTGTAAGTGAGTTATAATCACAAATAAAACGATATAAAACGGAATAGATCCGAAAAGTTATGGAATTTCATGAAGGCAATCACATATTTAGTAAGTTTGGTTGTTCCGTCAGACACATCTAAAGAATAAGGATTCTCGCATAGACCCCGGAAAATAACAAGCGTTAATTAGCATATAACTGACAGTTAGAACGAGAATTGCGTTCTCACGCAACACGCTACAAAGGGAAAATGGAAAGCGCGATAAGAGGACAATTTGACAGCTGACTCTTACCGTCAACTCAATTGCCTGTGAGCAGGATATAAGATCTTCGAAGTGGAAACTTGAGTAAAACGACATTGGATAGCCACATGATTAGCAAGCGATTTAGTACTTGGCCATAGTTTCGTCCAAAGATAAGCAATTGGTTATAAAGGTATGGAAGTTAAAATAATTATGTATTTCAAGTGTAATTTCAGGCGTCTGAGACAAGATGCATGACTTATTGAAGAAAACTGCATTCTTTACTCAAAGAAGATAATAGGAGCTTACTTAGTTCTGAATGTTTATTTCTGTGGTTTAGAAAAACAATTTCTATATGAAATCTAAATTTCGTAAAAATAGATATAATATACAGTCTCACGACAATTTGTAAATCACTTTATATGGAGTATCAGATTTCACTTATTAAAAAAACTGAATACAATAAAAGAAAAATATGCACTTCATTTATGAAAATTGTTAACACTTGAGAGATATAAGTACACTACTCACCGTCATAGCAGGTATCGAAAAAAGGTAATAAAAAGGATTATTAATGTCTCCATCTTGATCAGTACATTCTTCAGCAGCATCAAGAAGTATCCAGTGAAGTATATATAAAAGTGTTGTTTCTACAGGACCGAGATTTTGAAAGTCCTTTCTAAAAAATAAAAATTATAATTTCAATCATTTCATTCTTAAGTAAATATTTGCTATACGAAATGGACTCGCTTGAAATTGCAAAGAATTATAATTATATTTAGGTTTTAGAAAAGTGTTTAATTTAAGGTTTATTGAAATTATAATCTGTAAATGTGTGTAGTTATTTACAAAAGTTTATAAAAGTATATGAATGTGTGAAATGTAATAAAAAAACTATTGTTAGATATCGATACTTACTTAGTATTTAGAAGATTAGCTGTTGCGTGCAAAACAAAAGGGAGGGATGCCTGTATCAAACGCCATCGTGGCACTGTAGCCATAATTGTTCTCAAAGAAGGTGTCAATTCATTGTGAATATTTTGGACCAAGACTCTCTCCATAGCCTGTTAAAAATCAAGTTGAATAAGCGTTAAATTGGCTCCTACTTGTCGGATTCCACATCACGGATAATTTCTAGTTTTTAATAAAAACATTGCTACAAAATTTACAGAAATATCGCTTTTCTATTACAAATATTACTCTTTTCTTCATAAGCGTACTTTGTGAAAATTTGCATTTATTAAAAATCTGAAACGTCTTATTTACGCTATGCCCAGAAAGAATTATTTCAGCAGAATTACCAATACCATGATAATAATGGTAAAAAGTAATTAACACGTAGTGAAGCTCATGTTAGTACGGTAATAATAAAATTTCGTTCGTATATATTTATTGTATGCCTTATTATATTAGTTATTTAATTGCAACACGAAAAATTTTTGTATAAATTTTCAGAAATATTTATACTGCAATATCAATTTTTCACGTATTTTTGTTTTTAATTAAACGATGAAACATTAAAGCTATTTATCATAAAGTAAATGGGATAAATAAATTCAATATTTACCGTACAAGCTTCCTTCATTTCCTATAGAATTGCATATGTAACAAAACAAATAAAATATAGATTAAAATTAAGTCAAATATAGAAAGAAAAATCTGTATACATTTCAATTTGAAACTTACATGGTGACCTGGGGCATGTTGGCAAAACTATCCATTCAGTTAGCATAAAAATACAGGAAAATTGATTTTATTAGTTTAATGATTATTTAAAAGTGTTTGTCCGTATGCTAGTATAAATTATTATACTTGACGAAATAGGTAAACAATTAATGAAAAAAATTGTGAAAATGTTATAAAACTAGATAATTTATTATATTCAATAAAACAAAATATACTAACTATAAATTTGCTATAATGTAGTCAAGTTTTCTGGAAAAATAATATTTTTGATGTATTCTTACCACACATGATGCTTCGTGTACTCTGCCAAGCTTAGCTCTGATAAATGGCCTAAAAAATAAAATTGTAGTTCAAATAGATGGCATAAAATAAATTGTTATACTTTAGTCAGCCAGTATAAATTTAATAAAAATGTGATGACAATGCTCATAAAATAAACATAACTAAATTAATAGTTTATTTAGAATTAACTAATAATGAAGATTTTTGTTAATATTGACAAATATTTAAAGTTTGAAGAACTTTACAGATATGGTAAATGAAAACAAAAGGAAAATATTATACCAAAATATTATATTACAATACTAGTTTGTGAAGTGTAAGTAATTCTCGAACAAATATAGTTTGAGAAAATCACGAGTGCGAGAATCACTTACCAACACGCACGTTTATCGTATACAACCTTTTTCCTATATTTGGTATGTAATTTATATCTAATAGCGTGAACCAATGAATCTGTTCTATACTATAACTAGACCCGAGAAATAAAATAATAACACACGGATTGGGAAAGAAAAATCTTTAAATTTGAAGCTAGTCACTTCTGCTTTTTGATATTATGCATTTAAGAAAATCTTTATAATTAAGTATTACAATATAAATTAGATTGGCAAACATTAAAAAATTTGTATTATTTGAAATAGTTCTTGCAAGCATTGACAATAATACTTAAAATTATATTAATTAAAGTTTATAGATATTTTATAATTTAAAAATTTGCTTTATCAAATTTGTCTAACAGCATTTTATAATTCTTTAGAAAAGAAGACATTTTGTTTATTATTCAGATATATCAACTTACCTAAGTTGACGCCATAAAAACATTTGTACAGGCATAGGCAACTGAGGTTCACACATCTTGAAGTTGGTTGTTTTTTAACGAATCTGTTTATCTAGGAGATAGAATACAATCTTAACTAAATATAAGAGTATATAAGAACTTTTTATTACATTAATTTACATTCTCAATAAAACAATCAGTATTTATAAACATTTTTATGATTTTTGATTCGTGAAGTAATATATATAGTAAAGTGTATATTTTTATCTATTCACGCGCGAACACATTCTTATCATTTTTCTTAGGCCTTTTAAATTCTTCTATATGCTTATCTTCGCTAAATCACTGTTTAAAAATGATTGGAATATCAATGATTGTTTATTAAACAAAATCAACACTAACGTTAAGTTTATTTTTGTTTGTATCAATTAATAACAATAAAAATTACAAATTTCACTGTTTCACAACAAAACGTTAGAAAACAATCAAGAGATTTAGCGCTGAAAAGCTCGAAACAAACTTTTGCGAACCCGTCTCTTCCACTATTACGTCACGAAGCTTAAACTTTTGTAAAAACAGCAATGACACTTGCCTCCTCACAACCCCCAAAATAAAACCGACTACTTACCGAATTCCCCCCAAAAAATCCAGAAGTTTCACGTTGCCACTGTCATCTCCGTTAATCGTGATCATCCCATCGTCAGTCCGCGAAGGAATCCAGCTTGACAAACATCACGTGACGCTCTCGGCCCAGTGGCATACTTCCCGTCGAGCTTACAGCTTTTAAAGGGACAAACGATAAAAGGCGCGCAGGAGGAAGAGGCAAAAGCGGAAAAGACAGAAGACGTACCAGGCAGAGAGTGAGAGGGAGAGAGAGAGAGAGATAGAGCAATAATCGAACGAAAATCAACGAAAAATATAGGTGCGCGCCGTGGAGCGCAGGAGGACAGCGGCTGGCTGACTAGCCCGTCGACGAGGGAAGTTCACGTGGAGTGGCCGCAGAGAGAGGGTGGATCAAGACAGGGGGGTGGAAGCGAGACGGCTCGTGCACTCGTGCGCGCGCCAGTTTTCTCTCTTGCTCCCCTCGCGTATATCTAATGCGTTGTTGCTCATCGATCAGGGCTCCGCCGAATCTGCGAGCCGCGCGCTGGACCAGCCCTTGTGGAGGCTGCGCTGGATTCTCGAGAGGCGTCGATGGGTTTTGTTTTTTTTTGTTTTTCACTGCTGGCGTGGATGCTTGCAGATTTTCTGTTTTTTAGTTTCTTCTGCTGTTTTTTCTTTCGTTTGGTTTTTCTTCTGGATGTATAGAGAGGAGTGACATGGGACGAGCTATCTCTTAGTAGGTACGGCCCGGAGAATGTTTTTCCAATCCTCATCGCTGTTTGGCGGGGTTTGAGATGCGAGGATCGATGCGCGTGGTATTTTTTTGTGAAACTTCATTTTTAATTGTCTTGAACTTTGTTTTAATATTATTGTGTTAGAGAAAGGCTTATATTATTATGACGTTTATTTAATAACTTTTTGCACAGACTATACTTGGGCGAATCTATGTCTTGATTTCTTATAACAATGTTAATTTCGACAGCATTTATAGTTTGCAAAACTGTAAAATTTGTAATTAATAATCAAATTAAAGTTTTGGCGTTTGAAAATAGCAACTTTATTTTTCTCGTTATTTAAACAAATTTTTTTAAATTACAATGAAAAGTCAACTTAAGTCGTGACATCAGGCGTAATGTACAAAACTACGTTTTCATTAATACGTTTTCATTTAATAATACAGAATTAAACAAAATGAAAATAGATAGTTGAGATAAAGAAAAAAATATTAACGCAAATTGTGAAAATTGCCACAGTAGACCTACGCCTGGCTTGGGTCGAAAGTCAACGTATCTGTTATATTCTCACACTGTCAGCAGGCGCGCATGCGCCTTTTTATATTAGCTTCAGCATTGCATTGGAATTTTTGAAGTTAGTCATTGACTATCGGTTTCCAAAACTTCTATTTTGTACAAATACATAATTATTTTTAATTGCATCTATGAATATCTATGGATAAATGAGAATCTTTATAAATTAAATGATTTTGTTTAGATTATAAAATAGTTAACTCAATTATCTTAAAGTTTAGAAAAATAATCATTTCTTATAGTTAGCTTAAAGACAGGCATAGACTGGTGAAAAAAGTTATTGTTTCAGTTCAAAATATTATCAGACAAAATGTGTTAAAAACGAATCACATTCAATGTCTGTTATTGTTAACAGACAATTTCGATACAGACTAAAATATTAACAGACTATACGCGTGTTTTTAAACGTGTTGAAGCAATATTAATAAGGACTGGTAAACTATTCGAATTTTTACTATCGAGATATAAAATTTTAATACTCGTAAATTATTTTTGTTCGCATTTTTAAAGATTCCTTTATATTATAAGAATTAATTTACGAAAGATTATTTTTATATGAAAAAAATTATTTCATGTCTTTTTGGGCATGATCCAACTTTATTGAAAATATTCTGGTAACATATTAACCAGCATAAGAAAAAAGATAAATCCATGTATACGCTCTTATTCATTATTTTGTGATCAGCCAAAATTTTAATCATAATTTTTTTTAAATATAGCTTAAAAAAAA
Source organism: Eupelmus urozonus (assembly GCA_900480035.1). Taxonomy (NCBI): domain Eukaryota; kingdom Metazoa; phylum Arthropoda; class Insecta; order Hymenoptera; family Eupelmidae; genus Eupelmus; species Eupelmus urozonus. The sequence goes on along the minus strand of UELX01004758.1, from coordinate 6,383 downwards.
GTTACTTTTGTTGGCATATCTAATTTTAAACTAAATTCTTTAGATTCTCACAATGAATTTAATTTTTTAACATATGAAATTTTTTTGTCCATTCTTACCATTTTAGTCACATTCTTCAGACACCATCATGTTGATGCTTTTTTCTTTTTAGTATATTTTTAAGACTAGATGCAAATAAGTCACGCAGTTTTTTTATATTATCAAAAATTACGATGTTAAACTATACTGAATAACTGTATGTTTTATATACTGATAATTATTGTATATCTTTTGTAATAAATACTTTTAAAAAATGTTCTTTTAATTTAATTGCTTTCCTGAAAAGGTAACCTTAACTTCAATTCAGGTCTTCCAAAAAATACTACGAGACTTATTTTCTTATAAGAGGAAAGCAAGAGAAAACCAGATAGTATATTAAGTACTTACAGCAAAGCGCTATTATACCGTTCTCAGTAGGTAATTTGAAGTCGCATCGTTATTTCAAGACTTTAGAAAAGTTACGGATTCTTGGCTTTTTGAAGATTACAATATTCATCATTTTTAATAGTCCATAAAAATTTAATAATCAAAATATAAGTTTCCCTAAGTTCAACTTTGGTTTTCATAAGTTAGAATGTAAAGGTAAAAATATAATTTGGCAAGACGTATTTATAATCTATAATAAGAATTTGTATAGGAATATGTAATTATATGTTCATATAGGATTATATATTTTGTACTAACTAGGATCCACTGAAAAAAAATGTATTCTTAATTATAGTGGAAATTGTCGTTCATAAGATAATCAAAATGATATTAACTCTTTCAGTCACACATTAAATTCTCAAAAACCCATATTTTTTGACAATTGTTTATTAATAATAATTATAAACAATCATATATTCAAAAAATATCTCCATGACTCAGTAGTCTAGGTACAGTAGTACCTAAAAAAGCAAAAAATGTCAAAATCCTGCGTCAATATTGAAAAATATGAAAAAAAGAAGAAAAAAATAAAGACGCCCATAGATGGGCGTTTGTGACTGAAAGGGTTAAAAGAATTAAAATTATAGAAACAATCCATTAAGATGAAGATTGAAAATACATTTTGTCTGTGTGAGGATCACGAATACAGCTTAATCTTTGAGATTTGGAATTATATTATCTGATTAATTTTTAGAAAATATTGAAAAAGACAATATTTTTTAAGTGTAATTAAATCAACTTTAAAAAAATGTGCATCCATTTTCTAAGATAGATAATTAAACGATGTTTCATCTACTTTTTGCAAAATTAGAAAAGCTTAACTCCTTCCTAAAGTTAATACTTAACAGTAATAACAGTTCGAGCTCATTTTGAAAAAGATGCGCAAAATTAGAGTTGCAGTTCTGAAGCACTGCGGTGTATTTCTGTTATTTAAGTTTGAAGTATTTTAACTTTTAGGTGTTAAGATTTTCTAATTCTGCAAAAGTATACGAAAGTTCCTTTTCTCTAGTTCAATTTTTTATAAGACGAATGTACAATTTTCTAATCCATTTATGTTTCTTTCTTTCTTTTTTTAATGGCCTTAGGTACGACTACTATTTATGTTTAAAGAATATCTTTTTTTAATTTTCTTTTAAAAAAAACTCAATAATATTCCAGTTTTTTATTTAATTTATATTTTGACAACCAAAAGCAGATCATCAAATTTAAGTTGAATCCGTGATTTATTTTTCTGTTATTTTAGTTTTTAATTAAAGGCATTATTATTCAGTTTTATAAAAAGGTATCCTTGCTTACCTTTTCAGGGTGTAGGGGATGTCAAATATATTTTTGTATTTTTAGATATTAAGTTCATTGCATCTGTAGAATAAATAAATAAAATAAATAAACTAAATAAAATACACTTACACTGAGCTGTTTTTAAAGGCCACTTTTTTTATTCTAAAACTTAAATGTAACCACCAGTAAGCTAAAATTATAACTTTACTATCGGTTATTAATGTATTATAATTTATTAAAGATAAGGCTTTGTTTTATAATCTATATTTTATAATAACATCGATTTTGGGAGATTCTGTTTTATATCCAATCGGTGTTGTACACCCGGATATTTTATAAACTTTTAAAAACCAAGGTTTTGTAACCAATTAAGTTTGTAACAAAAACGGCTGCGATAACATATACTGGATACTGAAGCACGCCAACAAGTTTAGAATAACACATCCGAAAAAAGTGTATTCAAAGTGTAAATGTATAAGATTAGTAGTAATAAAAGTGGGTTTAAATATACAATGAACTTTTATTTTTGCTTACAACTCATAAAGGTCTTTTTTACTGTTTTAACGCAGATTTGTCTCCTTAACTCAGGGTGGTTCCCGGACTCATCAAAACTGAATGCATTCGAGAAAAATTGTATTCACTTTTTACTGTTTTCTGGACCTGTCCAATTTATTTCAAAAAAGTATTTGGTGTATTCTATTTTTTCCTACTCCCTACAAATAAATTATATGATTTTAATCTCATGTTTATCAGTAATATCAATAAATCTGTGACTTTTTCTTGGTGAAACGTTAATTTCTCTAGCAATTTTGTAATTTTAAGAATGTTTGCAGTAATACTATGAAGTGTCGGTGAAATATCAGACTAATAAACTTTACGACAACAATACGGGCATATTTTATAAAACTACTTTATAAACGATTTAGACATGAAGTACTTAAAGATAAATTAAAATTGAATTTGAATGATAAATTAGCTTGAATTATTCCAATTTATTTGATGAAAGCCGTTGAATTCATTAGAAATTATATTTATTTAATGTGTTGACGACTGATAATTGATTTCTTACAATTCTTTCAATTGAAAATTTTCTTAAGAAAATTATATGTTTGAATCCTGTATGAGGTAACAAGTGTTTTATTAAAATCTGTATTTAAATTTTTAAGCAAGAATTTGGTTGACTAATCAAATTTGTTTATTAGTAATGAAGAGGATGTTTTTCTATTAAAAATAAAAAAAAAATATTGCTTCTAATGGACGGTAGGATTGGAAAACGAGTATAGATTTTTAAAAAGACTACAACATATAGTATTATATTTTATTCTAAGTTCTATCGCATTTATTCTGTTTGATTACATCTGTAAATAGCATAAATATTACGATACCTGATTGCGCAGAAATTTTACGTACAACAAATATATCAAATAATGTTTGAATATTTGTAATATTCGAAATTTGTTATTGAAACCAATCAAATATTATAGGCTTATTTTATAATTTTTACACATTTAACCTACAATTTGCAAGATTAGTGATTTTTGACGTCGTGTCGCTTTTAAGACATAGCTCAAAAAATGTAAAATTGCAAAATTGCAATTTATCGCTTACAAATACTCATTCTACTCAAAAATTTTATGAGCTAGAGCATATGGACTAAAAGGAGTATTTTCGATAAGTGCCGATTGATTTTTTTGATTTATTTATCAACATATAAGTCTCATTCATTATACTTAATTCTAACAAGTTGTACATATATGCATACTCTAAACGTTAAAAGTTTACTATGATCAATGTAAAATTTAGCTTTGAGTTTGTAAAAATATTCGTAAAAAAAATTCTTTTTAAAAACAAGATTGCTATTTTAAATAAAGTCTATTGTTTTATTTGAAAATTAAAATTTGATCTTATAGATCATTAAATATACTTTCTTTTATAAAAAAATCTTCTGATTTATGTTACGTAATTAATTTAAAATACTATGTCTTTTCTTGCGTTTATAACAAAAATAGAGAAAAAACAAAGTTTATTCAAGAAGGTAAGACATTATAACAGTTTTCAAAAATTAAGCATTGGAAGAATTTTTTATAAGGTTTTTATATTTATGTAGAAAATAAAGTCAACTAATCATCAACTTAATAAAATCAACTAAAGATGAAGCACTAAAGCAATTAATTAAAAATGTAGCTTAAAAATACAGCAATGTGATGTATTTTGATAAAAATCGATGAAATTATTCAATATTTGTAGTTGTGGAATGTATATATTGTGATGTGTTTCATTAGGCAAATGCATTACTTTTGGCGGACAGTTCATTCCTGGCCATATTTGAAAAATAATTTTTACTAAGCAATTTATAATATTAAAAAAAATCTTTACGTATTATTATTTCAATTATTCAACTCCAGTGCTTACAAAGAATTAATATTCAGAAGTTATGGCCACAAATGGATTATAAATTACCAGAAGATCGCTGCATTTACTTCATAGGAATTTCAGCAAATATATGTTTTCGAAATGCTGTCTAAAGTAATTTTGACAACACACTACAAAGTACTTTGAGATTAATAAAAATGTTTAAGTGGCTGACTAGAGCACACATTATAGCTAGCATATTTTATCCAATTTATACAGAACAAAGTGATGGATTTCAAATCGCATCTTAATTCGCAAAATCAGTAATCTTAAATAAAAATGAATGCAGATCATTTCATTGCAAATTTTGGTGGCTAATGATGAAATATTTATTCATATTGTAAAATATTCAATATTTATATTATAATGTAAAAAAGTTACTTTTGTTCTGTGAAACGATCTGCATCCAATTGTTCTTTGGCGCCCCAAAAATGTACAACTTATTTCGTGGAAATAACTCGCTCATAGGAAACAGAAATCATAATTAATCAATCTCATGCGTACAACAAAGGCCTTGTAGAGTATTCGTAATCAAGTTGCAGACCGGATGCTACTAAGTTGTCAAGAGATCATATTTAATATAGATAATTGTGTTGCGGGAACATAGCTCGAGCTGCTGATTCCTCCGGATCTAACTGATTTCTGTAACGCCTCGCTAAGAAAGCTGCAATCACCTAAAACAAATTAAGCAGTACAATAGGATTGTCTAAATAACAAATTAAATTTAACACTTAATTATAATTAAAGTAACAAAAATTTTAAAATAAAAATAGAATAAATAATATCAGCTTCTTTTTAATTATATTCAGTTGTGATATTCTGTAATGATCTTATTAAGTTACGGAAAAATGACGTTGATTATAAGCTTTTTTATATTCTATTGACAATAAAAAAATGTATGAAGTATTAGGAGTTTTAGGAAAAAAATAAACAAAATAAATTAATAAATTAAATTTTCATTTTTTTTAATTTTAAAGTAGTAGAATTTAGTTAATTGAAGAATTTTAAATCGAATTCTCGGTATAAAAATAAAAAATTATTGAAATCAGCAAATTATTATGTGAAATTATTTAAAATTATTTTCTAAACTGTATGCTCTAAGTTCAATTTAGCATATTAATTTGCGTGAGCAAAATAACTAATTTCTATACCATTCGGAGCGTATAGAAAGTGGTACTTTGCGCAAACTCTCGAGTAGTACTTGCCCCCGTAAACCAGGAAACATAATCATACTTTGCAAAATTTGTTTATGAAAATAATATTCTTCTGTAAGTTCGTATACTTACTGCATCTTTATAAATATATGTATTTTATAAATATCCGATTTAAAACAAATATTATCTTAACGAGATTTTTTCAAACAGTTTTTTCTATAAAAATTTGATCTTGAAGGTTCCATGATATTTTATTTTTTATATCGTATTTTTAAATAAAATTAAAATTGATTAAAATATAATAAAATATTATTAACAATATCCACGTTTAAAATGTGAAAGATTTATTCAAAACAATTGTTCATATTTTGAAGTAGCCTTTTCTCATATTTTCTGTGATTGTTGTATTATAATTTTTTACATTGTATCGTATTTATCTTCTTGTAATCTCAGGAATATGCATTTTAATTTCCTATATAAGTTAAATTAGCATAATACTTGTTAGTTTGCATTCACCTTACGTTATTGGTAAAATTTTTTTCGAAATCATAAACTGCGTGATTAGAATGTAAAAATTGATAATTAACCGGATCTACATCCGTGAAAGCGTTTAATCAAAGCTCGTTATTCGAATATTCTAGGTTCATAAAAGACTAAATAAATTTTCATTGCAGGCTTATATTCTAATTTTAAATTAAAACAAATTTTTTGTTCAAACATTTTGATTTTTGTATCAAATAGTAATAAATAAAGTAGGCAATTTCTTAGATTTATCGATAATATAAATTTCTAAATCTTCATAATATTAAAATTAATAACTGCATTACTAATAAAGAATAATTCGAAAATTATTATTTCTAAAGAAACACCATGAAATTATTTTTATATCTTATATATCTTTATAGCAATTATAATAATCAATAAGTAGCTAAAATAGTTTTAATTATTAACCTTTAGACTGCCGGCATTTTTGCCTTATAAATTGATATTTTTGATATGCAAAATTTATACATAAAAACACCTCATATCTCTAGAGTAGTTGTCAAGGTCACAGGTGGCTCATATATGAGCCAG
>UELX01004757.1:0-16376 GCA_900480035.1 Eupelmus urozonus | reverse complement strand
AAGTTACATTTTTATTTAAGTTCCATTTACTTTATTTAAAATTTATTTACTTTTTATTTAATATTCAATTAAATTACTGAATTTTAAATCGTTTTTAATTTAAGTTTCAATAATGTTCTAGAAATTTTCAATAATGTAACTGAATTTTCAATCACGTGAGCATGGGAAAAACTAGTTATTTTTAATTTAAAATTCAAGTACTAATATGTAACATTTTTTATTTACATTCGGCTTTAATCATACATTTATAACATTAAAACTCCACTTTATTAAGCTATTTTGATCTTGACGAGCACCAAGGTTTAAAATTCCAACGCTTTTTGGAAATTTCCAAATAGAAACAGCCGATATATGGAAGGTTCAGAGAACAAAGAAAGCATAAGTCTATTTTACGTTCTTTATAAAACAATAGTTTACAATACTAATTGATAATGAATTCTAAAAATCCAAGTTTCTTCTACACAAATAATATTAAAATAGTACCAAAATGAAAGATAAAACATCGAAAAACTTAAACTCAAAAATATCGTTTCAAATTTGTTGAAAAAAGATCGCTTTTGAAAATGGACTCAAACTCATTGTGCCATAAACCCTCCGCATATCGATCGATCCAAATAACGAACTTGCATTGATGCAGGGCTCTACACTCGGCGCGCACGATTGTACCCTCCCTTTGGCCAATAGCCGAACCTTTCCATGTGGGAAATTCGCGTCATGCTCTTCCGTTGTCTATTAGACGTTGCCTAGAGCTCGAGCTAGGGAAAAAAGGCTGTAGCGAGCGAGCGAGCGAGCGAGCGAGAGAGACAGGGATAGCTTATCCTAGCTAACAGCGAGAAAAAGAGAAAGAGAGGGAGCAAAAGGCCGAGGGATTAGGAGAAGGAGGGGACGAGGGACCAGCTGCACTACAGCGAGCAATATAGCCGAGGCCTAAGCGAGAGAGAGCGAGCGAGCGAGCGAGCGCGCACCTACTACTATATCCGAATCCGATATATGTATATAAGGACCAACTGTTCATTAGGCCGTCAGGGCGCTGTGCGCTCGCTAGACAGAAAAATTTCACCCAAAACTTAGGCGAGCGCGCGCAGGGGCTGTATATAATTTCCTGGCGCAATAAATTCACCGTATACACGCTCTCTGCGGCTTATTTTTTTCCTTCCTTCTCTCTCATGCTTAGATGCACGCCAAGGCGGCGGCGGCGGCGCACTGGCTAATAGCGCCGCGAAATTTATCGCTCCCTTACGTATGCAGCGCGTGCAAGGGTAATTGTTTGGCTAAACAAGCGATAGCAGAGCCCGATAGGTTATGATTAGAAGCTCGATAATCGCTATCTTGCGCAACCGAGCGCGGGTGGCGGTTATTTTTCTTCGAGCCTCGCGCTCCTCTCGACGTTCGCTGTTTCGCGTTATAAAAAGGTTTAAGCGCTGTGCGTTATATGCTTGTAATTTATGGCGCCGGGGAGCTTTTTTTAATTTTATTGCTATTTTTCATTTCCGCGGTTATATTTTGTAAGCATGTGATTGTCATTTTTGGCGAAATAAGTAAGGGATAATCTTGGGTTTTTATTATTTTTATTTGAGTGTAAAATTAATTTGTTTCTTGAAAACTTTATTGAAATGTTAATATTTTAACAAGTTCAATATATCCAGCATAATATAGAAAATTCCAATGAATTTGAAGGATTAATGCACTTGATTCAGTCTAAAAAATACATCCTAACACTAACCGCGTTGCATCAACCGATCAACTCCAAAACAATTCCATCTTCTCGCGCGTTTTACATCTGGACTTTTCAGTCTAGATCGCCTAGCCATTCAAACTCGCAATGCCAAACGAACAGCGGTGCAGGAGATGCAAATTTTTCATAGCACCTGAACAAAAAAAAAAAAAAGAACATGCAGGCAGAAGCTACCTACACGCTGCTCTAGCGCGCGCGGGGGCAACAGATGCACGGCGTCTGCAGCTGCGCGGGCAATGAAGGGCCCTCCTAAGTCTTGGCTTACCGACCGACGCGCGCGCGCGCCGATGATTTATTGATTTTTTCCAAGGCCGACAAAAAATTGCTTGATATTCGGGGCCCGCTTTGTTGTGCCGTATATATACCTTCATTAGTTATGGATCGTGCGAGCGCGTACTTCGGCTCTATACCGTTGCGGTTTTTTTGCGCAATTTTTTTTCGAGGAAGTACATTATGCAGGAGAGCTTGGGTTAAGTTTTTTGGGCGCGCTTTTGGGATGGTATTAGCATGGAGTAGGAAAAAATAGACAAAGGGTTGAGCTTTCGAGGCGCTCTGCGACGATACAGACGTGAGAAATAGCCGTGAGCTAGGATGAAATGTTAATTGACGTTGCGTGATGCATAATATGGTAAGGTTCGTTGTGACGCTATTCAAGATGTTAAAATTTACTCTTTTTTGATGCGTGAAAGTATAAACTTGTCTAAAGATGATTGCTTACTTTATTCGACATAGCGAGTCTGATTACTGATGCAAATACGAAAATGCATTCTTAACTTGGATAATAATTTAAATGTTATACAGTTTAGAATGAATGGGTATCTGTAAGCTAAAGCTGTAGTTCAAAACAATATTTTAGATATTGTGTTGCATATAATAAATTTCCAATTATTTTTTTAATAATTAACAATTATAATAGATTTATTATTAACAAAAATCTAGAAATTCATAGATGTGAAAATTTTCTTATTAAAACAAACTTATCAGAATCTGTTACAAGTGTATTGAAATAAAGTCATATTTACAAAACATGTATAGGTGATACTTAAACTAGTGTTATTTTCTTTTATGCAAAAATAATACAATATACATATTTTTTCTCTTATTTTTCTCATATCCGAGTTACTAAAATATCTCGATATTTACCGGCCGCATTTGTTTAGCGAGATGCCAACGCAGCTCTAAGCAGGCCGGATCCCATTTCCCCTAATAGAAATACATAGCAAAATTATCGTTACTCAATAGGCCGCGAGCAAAAAATGAAGTAAAAGCACGCGAGAAACAAAGGGCACAAAGAATCCTAGAAAAAGGGGCATTATTTATATCCACGCTTCCTACAATGGAACCGTTACACAGGCGAAGAAGCACATCGCGTCCTTGAAACTCATATAGGTATACCTCGAAAGAGAGAGAGCCGTGGGTAAGCCGAAGACGTTACATGCGCGAGGTGTATACTACTACTGCAAAAGAATCCGAAACAGGGGAGAGATTTGAGAGAGAAAAGCACACGGCTGAATGCACCGCTATATCGATCGATTGGCTATGGGATTCGGTGTTTAGGTGTGCGCCTGTATATCGTGCCATTGACTCTTTCTCTCAGCAGCCTCAACTCAATGCCCTGGCACCCCTGGACTATGCGTGCTTTAAAGTATAGAAATTCGAAAGAAATTTATGGCGCGAGTATGCTAGATTCCTATGTACGTGTCTGTACCTGGATTTATTGCTTTGTAGAATTTACCTGTGTGTTTGCCAAAATATATGGTTATTTCTATCTGTCGAAATGAACCGCCAAATATATGTTTTGCAGTTAATATATGAAATTGCAAATTTTCCAAATACTTCTCTTTTTCTTTCTAGTTTCTTTATATTGAATATTATATCTCAAGTGCTTATTAGTTGATAGTTAAAATAAATATTTGAATAAAAAAATTTCAATTTCGTTATTGCATAATTATCTCGTATTGTATATATTGGGAGTTTAGATTCGGACTAAAATACTTTAGTTTTTAGACACGAACTATACTTAAAAGAGTGACTTATGTTTTTTATGTTTTCGTTAACGTAAAAAATGTAAATTTTCTCAAAAATTCCAAGACAATTTTATTGAAATTTTGACAGATCTATCGTCTTGACAAGAGAAGTTGACAATCTTATTTTTGCATGGCTTTTATTTGCTTCGTGTAATGCCAGGAACGCCATAATTAAATATTTTAAAAAATCAATTTTTTCAGAAAATCTTGAGAATTATCAATTTTTTTATGCATACTCCCTAGTAGAATTGATTTCATTTAACCTTTTTAGGACCGGAATTTTTACGTTGAAATAGGACTTTTTTCACTCAATATTTGTACATAAAATCAAAAAGTTTGTCGTGTCGAGTGCCTGACAAAATTGGTAGTCAAAATTTCGGCCACTCCCGTCTTAAAATTAATGACTTGGTTAATTCATATATAGTAAAAATGGATTCAATGTAATTTCTTAGCCTCTAACCACTTTAAATGGATAAAACTCTATAACCACTTTAAATGGGTAAATCAGGACTTATTCGATAAAAATCATGAAATTTTTAAAAACATAGATTTATTTTTATATAAATTTTAATCACAAACCAATTCTTTGAATAATAAGCATTAAAAATCGACTATCACAACGATTTTGAAACTTTATTTTTTGAAACGTGCTCATGTCTAGTATGCAAAAATGTAGTTTTTTGCATAAGTCAAAAGTCTAGTTTAAAAATACGGTTTCACAATGCTTTAAACAATTTAGCGCTCTAGGCCTTATTACAAAAGATTAAATTAATTTTTAAATAAAATAATAAAAAATTTAATTAGTGGTGCATCTCGATTTTAGTTTTCAAATCAATTTCGATTACTTAATTTTGATTCTTTTACTAGAATGTCATTTTTTATTTGAAAATTAAATCACAATTACAATTTTATTTGTAAATTTAGCTTACGTAAAACTCTAATTTAATACATTATGCATATTAATTAATTTAATTTTAAATCAATTGAAAACAATCTAATTCTGACTTGAATGCTTAATAACTCGACACGCAGATTCAATGAAAGGAAAACACGTGTCTAAGCTTTTACGTACGCCATCCGATTGAGCTCAATAATTGAGGAGACGTTTGCCTTTTTTATTCAATGGGATTATCAGATAATATGTTATTTTAATACTACCGTTTTTTCGCATACTGTATATCTCACTTTGATTAAACAAACTGTAAGACCAAGCTAATTTTAAATCAACATTTCACAAGCCTGGAATACTGCGAAGGCAACATTTTAAAAATTTCTCGGTAAAGAGAAATGCGTTTGACTTCAACAGCCACGTTTTCCAAAGTAAATACATAACCCAAAAAAATTATTCGATCGGCCGAAAAAAGGAAAAAAAAGCATGTATCAGCACCGTACTCAGCTCTCCGCTTATACACAGTCGGCGCATTGATACTAGAGCGGCTAAAAAAGCGAGGCACGCACATCGATAAGCGCGGCTCGCGGAGATAGCGATAACGCCTAATCTCCCTTTTTCACCGACAAAAGCACACACAGATCGAGCTCCCGTCGAAAAGACTGACGCTCTCTCTCTTTCTCTCTGCAGAGTTGATTTTCTCACACGCCTACCGGGGCCGCTTTTTTTTTCAATTCGCCTCTCTCGCCGCGTACAAAGCGAGCGCAAATTGCCGTGTATAAATTTGAAACTGGTTGTAGCCGAGAGTGGCCAACAACAAGTGCAAATGACATCGTTCTCGCCTCTTCTCCTGTCCCTTTCGTGTCCCTCTCTCGCTCGCTCCATTTCCCTCCTCGTTAGCTCGCGCGCGCGCGCGCGGCAGGCTTGTATGTATATATATACATTCAGGGCTCTCTAGCTTATTCTCTCCCTCTTTGCGCCCTTTAGCCGTGCGCCGCAAGTTCCGTAATTTAATTAAAATATATTTCTTATAGGGCATATTCTAGCTAATAAATCACGAGCCGAGAAAGAGAGAGCAGAGTCCGGAGGTTTCAGGAAGTGGACGCTTTGAATTGATGTTGCGGGATAAATATTTAGTCGCCGCTGCCTCGCAAGGACACTGCGCGGAAGTGTAGAGCGTTGACTTATTTTTTTCTACTTTTTTTCTTTCGGGACTGAATAGCACGGTTTTTTAATTGGATTGACGATTATTCAAGTTTATGTTTTCTTTATTATGTGTGCATTTAAAGTAGCTAGATAGAGTTATTATGAGTGAAATTTTTCGAAAATTATCGATTTGCATGCGGCTGTTTTAATTATTTGTTACAAGTTGTTTATTTCAAATAACTTTGATACAGCCGCTGACAAAGCAATAGCGCGAATTTCTAATAGATCTCTGATGTTTATTTATTAAAATTATTACACATTCGCTTTAATTAATTCTTGGGACAGTCGGCGTTTATTTAACAACGACAGTTCCATCAGGCTAGAGCAATAGTCCTATTCTATTTATCAATAAAAGAAATTAAATAATAACGATTCCAATAACCGATGTTCCAAGTGTCCAATCGTCAAAATCGCGCTCATCAAGTCAGCGCTCTCTCCCCATAACTATAGGCACATTCTCGCTTTCCTCATCTCCTACAAGCGAGCCATCGGCCCTATCAAGTGGTTGCGCGTTCTCCAGGACGAAAAATAGCTCGCTCTCGACAAGCAGCTCTCTCTCTCTCTCTCTTTCCCTTGCTCTCTCGCATCTACGTATCCCTACTCCCTCGCGGGGCACGCGCACTCTCCGAAATCTCGCGAATCCTTTGAGACGCGCACACACAGAGGGGCGCACAATGCAGCCAACGGAACGGGAGGTGCGCGCACGTTGGGGGAGCGAGAGAGAACCGGAAACTGCAATAGAGACGACTCTCAAGGTTTTTCCCTCTCTCTCTCTCTCTCTCTCTTTCTCCCTCTCGTCTAGCGCGCGGCACAGTTTCAGCTTGTCACCCCTTTAGGACAGCATGTAAACTCTCTCCTCTCTCTCTCTCTCTCTCTCTCTGGCTCGGAAGAAAGAGAGCCGGCCGAGATTGGCGAAACACCCGGTAGATCGTGCAGCGAAGACAATATAACGCCCCTCTCTCTCTCTCTCTCCTAGGACCTTTTGCAGAGAGCCGAAATCCTCCGCGTACACAGTAAGCTTTTCCGTCTCTCTCTCTCTTCTATTCAAAATTCAAAAAGTCTGGCTCTCCCTTCGCGTCTTCGTTCGTCTCTTCTCAGGCCTGACAGCGATGAGCTTCGAGATATGCACTTCGCTGCCCTGTAAATGAAGTTTAAGTATATATAGCTAGAGGCGCGCGCGCGAGCGAAACACACATGAAGTTTTGTTGCCACTCCGTCTCTCAACTCTATATGTGTGTAAGCGTGCGTCTGGACCTGTGTGTATTATAGCGCGCTTAGAACTGGCTCGCAGGTTTCTTTAGCCCTTCGCTTCTCTCTCTCTCTCTCCTTCTTCTTCCTCTACGCGATTGTTCGCTGCCTGTTTGCCAAATATTATCCTAGGATACGCCAAGTTTACATTTCGGATGAGCTTGCTCTAGTCATAAAGATAATTTCGACGTTTTATTCAGCGCTCTCGAGAACAGAATTCCGATCTCGCATCGGAGCGCTTCCTGCTTTTTGTTCGCTCTCTCTCTATTTCTATAAGCTCTCTCTGGCGATAGATATAGAGATTTTTACCTACCGCCAGTGTGTCTCGTAGGTTATCGGATTATATTTTGCATCCGTTGAGCTTCATGCATATGCGATATTTTTCTGCAAATATAGAGAAAGATCGCTTTCTTATGCTCGAGACTGAAGCTAGTGTGGGAACTACGAATTCGTTGTTAGGCGAGACCACCTCGAAGATAGTTTTTATCGGGCTTTTTTGTAATCGTGGATTACACAATTCTTTTGTGCGCTTTTAATAAGCTGATTTTTTAAGTGTACTATGCAGAGTATGTTGAATGTGGAGTTTGAACAAACTGGAGCAAGCACAAACAAACAACCGAGCTACTTGCGAGAGAGATTTTTCACTTCTGTTTTCCGCTGAATTGCACAATTCTATATTCATTTTGTGGTTTATTTTACGTGTAACTATGACACCACTTATAAAGTAAAGACCTATAATGTACTGTTGTAATAATTTTGCTGTAAATAAGGAAATGTCATTTCTTGTGCTGCCAAACTATTTTCTTGCAAGCATTTATGTTTTCATTTAAAATACTCGTATAGATGCATGAGCTTCGATCCTGAATGTATAGTATCTGATAAGTACAAGTGAAAAAAAATAAATAGTAATAACATCGTATAAGAAAAAACGACTGTTCCTCTTAATAGTCCAATACGAATCAACCATTCCTCTCATTATAAATCGGCATCTAGATGGAAATAAACATTTGGGGGGAATAAAATTCCCCCAAATCTGAAAAATCGTTTTCCGAATCTACTTCGCTCGAAGAAAACCTAAACCGTAAAGAACAGATCGCTCTCGCCCTATCTTAAAGCCATAGGCCCTCGCAAAAACCCATCGCTCTCCCCAATATCCCCCAAGCCAAAGTAGGCGCTTGCATAGCCAGGCAAGGCATATATCGCTTATAGACACCTGAAAATTCGCGCGCAGACGCGGGCTCGGGCTGCCGCAACTATTCTCCCTCCCTCAATAGCCCAGTGTCTCACTCACACTCGCACACGGACGGGGGCAGTTTTGAAAAAAAAAAAGCCGCCTCGCTACCTACCTACCTACGCTGCACTCGCTCCGTCTCTGTCTCTCTCGCTGAGCGGCGGCAACTCCTAGACACTCTCTCACCGCGCGCGGTAGCGCAGGCTAAGCTGCCGCCGTGTGTGCAGCTGCAGCTCTCTCCCTCCTCTTTCTCTCTGCGTGGCTGTATGTATGTGCTCGCGGCGCGTTCGGCGAAAGAGTTGGAAGCCGCGAATACACACATCGGCATGACACCCGGTAGATTCTGCACGTAGGCTGCTCTCTCTCTCTCTTTCTGCTCGTCGCGCATGCAAAAAGCAGCAGCGAATAGGACGGCTGGCAGCGGAGCCTCGGTGCAAAAGCAGCCGGCCAATGGGCCGCGCCGGCGCTCGGGCCCTCGCCGCTCGACGCCAAGCGCGCACGGGGGTACGTCACGTGAGAGCCGAGCCAATCCCGCGGCCCCCTCCCGACCCTCTCCTCACTCGCTCTCTCTCTCTCTCTTTCTCTCGCACTCTTCGCTATATAGCACACGCGATGCACATGTGTCGCTCTCTCTCTCTCTCTCTCTCTCGCTCTACTCGCGAAAAAAGCGCCTGTGTGCAAATAGACTGCCGCTGCTCTGCTGGCGCACGCGAGGCTCTAACTGAGGGAGAGAGAGAGAGAGATAGAGGTTAGGTTTCTTCGCATACGCGAGGAGGGAAACAAGTTTGCATCGCTCGGCGGGGCATACAGAGAGAGCGAGCGCAGTCTAGTGTGCGTGCGGCGAGTACAGCGAAGAATACGAAAAGAGAGATAGACAGAGAAAGGAGAGAGAGAGAGAGAGAGAAGCAAGCAGCGGTGGACTGTCTCCGGCCAAGGCGAAACAGTCGGACGCAGCGCGAGATCGAGTGCAGCCCTTCGATTTTTTCGACTCCGCGAGTCGAAAAATTTTTGCACGAAGCAGCAGCAGCCGAGAGCACAGCTGAGCCGCAGTAGCAGCAGACTCAGTCGAGCGCTCGCAGAGCAGAGCTAAGAAAGAGAGAGCGAGAGAGAGAGGAGAGAGAGAACCGCGTGAAGCTGGCGCCGGGTGCACTCGCAGGGGAAAATAAAAGAAAAGCGCGACGACGACGACGAGCGCCGATGAATCCGCATCGCCAACGCACCACGAGCACGCACTTGCCTACTTCATAAACAAGAGGACGACACATATAGTAACGCACACACACACGCAACACGCCAGCCAAGACAAAACAGCAACGGGACGATTTCTTCTTTGCTAACGAAACGACAGGACTGCTGCAACAAGAGAGATAAACTTGGAGTCTTGTGTGAAAATATATATATCCGTAAGCGTATAGTAAGGATCGGCAGACGCGCTGCTAGAGAATCCGTAAGTGAGAGATCGAAAGATAATACATAGAGTCGTGCTTTTCGCGCTCCGGCAATAAAATAGCGTCCGATCTGCCGCGCGCGCACGTTGTTATTGCACGCCGAGCGGCACACGCACGATAAGCCGATAGTCGTCGTCGTGTAGTAGAATACATATATAAGAGCGGATCCGCGCGCGCGCGCTTTGTGCCCACGTGCTCGGTGACGGTGAAAGTAAAAGTATATAGCGCGCTCCGGCTCTCTGTGACCTCTAGCCTACTACACGGGGAAGGATAAGGAAGGAAGGGCTGCCCCTTAGCTTGGTTGGAAAAGCGCTCTCGTGTCTTGGCGGCTGCGCTCACCGGCAGTTGGAAAGACGGGCGAGAAAGTGCAGCAGCAGCAGCAAGAGGAGGAGTTGGAGGAGTTGCAGCGGGTTCGTCGCAAGCGCCGGCGAGCTCGCCGAGCGGCCAAGATAGCCCCCAAGTCCGGCAAGACGAGGCTCGAGGAGGTGGCTGGCGGCGCCGCGGCTGCTACGACCGTCGTCGCGATGTCCAAGCTCTACGTGGGCAACCTGCCCTCCGAGTGCAACGAGGCGGCGCTCAGGCAGCTCTTCCAGGAGCACGGACTCGCCTGCAGCAGCATCCTCGTCAAGAGGGGCGGATACGCCTTCGTCGACTGCTGCGACCAGTCGACCGCCGATCGGGCTATCGACAAGCTTAACGGTGAGTCGGACGGGTGCGATCTCGATTTTCTTTTTTGAATCGAGATGCGCTCTCTCTGCTGCGCGCTGACTAGCTGGGATCGAGGAGCTTTTGGGGCCTGCAAGCGCTTTTCGCCTCGCCTACGCAAATCTGCTGTATAGCTAGCTACACACGCACGCACACCATGTATATACGTGAGATGACGAGGTGCCGGTCCCCACCCCACCCGCTACGGCCAGACAGAAGAGAGAGAGAGAAGCACGTGCCTGGAGATTCCGAGAGGATGCCAGCTGCTTGCGGGATGGATGATACTGGATATGCCGAACGACCGGAGCTTGCTTTTAGCTTTAAGCTTTTTTGTTATACGCTGCTTTGTTGCTTTAGTTTACACGCTTTATTTACAAGTTTGCTTATTTTTAAGGATCACCACACACCTTTTTTTGGCTTTTCATCCTTTTTTTTTTTTTTGTTACACCAAGCGCTTTTTTATGTTTTGCTTACATTTTCAGCGAGTAAAGAAGATGCCTTGACCACTGTCCTGAGCTTATTATCCTCATCCTCTGCTTTTTTGTTTTGTTTTATTTATTTATTTTTTTATTTTGTTGGTTACTTTTTGCGTTACAGGTCAACGACGCTTTTTAGAATAAGATTACAAATTTCTGTAAGAGCTTTTTAGTTTGTAAGTTGGTAATGCTTATTTTGCTAGAATACCAAAATGCTTATACTGCAGCTCCGAAATTGCAGTTTAGAAAGTAAGTTTGGATAGAAAGTGAACTTTATCCAGTTTAATAATTAAAGTGCAGTGTTTTGTAAAACAGAATTTTTAATTTTACCATTTCGCGCACCTGAATACATACATAAATAAATACTAGTACGTTGATGCGATTAGAATATTTCATGACAATTCTTTTCTCAAGTATAAAATTTAAAAAGTTCGATGCATAATATCCACTGTCAAATCCTTCGTAAACTTTTTTTTCTTAAAAGTGTATTAACTGGTTCATAAAAACGTATCGACTTCATTAATTACGCGTAATTAAACAGTCATCGAAATTCACGAAATCGAAAAATCAACCTACAATCTATAACATCAATAAAATTTCATGCACCCAGCAACCAGAATGCAGCTCTCAAAACACCGACTAAAACAACTCGATCCGAAACCGTCCCTCCCCAGGCTTTCGAAAAATTCAAAAAATTCGACAACCAGCCAGCCGCTCACACAGACGAGACAGCCGGGCCGCAGCCGTCTCTCTCGAGCATAAAGCCATTCTCTAAGACACGCTAGACGCGATTGAGAGCCACTGCCGCGTGGCCTCGAAATTGTTTCCGCCGAAAAAGAGCTCTACGAAACTGCGAGCGCGCGCGCGCTCGGCCGGCCGAACAGCGCGGGAAAGAGAGAGAAGGAGAGCGCGCTTAGTTGCCAGCCAACGTACATTTCCATTCACGAATTTTGCGCGCGCGCGCGTGCTCGCAATGTATATAACCGAGCGGCGCATAATACGAGCTCTCTTTCGCTCTCTCGCTCGCGCGAAATCTAATCTGCCGCGAAGAGGACACTGCTGCAGCGCGGGAGCAATGGTAACTTTGCAGAGTGCGGGAGTTTTTCTCAGAGACGAGGGAGGAGGGAAAATTTTTATTTCATTACGCGCGATTATCGCTGAGATAGGGAAGCGCTGATTTTTTGCCGGAGTGGGCTTTTTTAAGGTGGGCGGTGAAAGGGCATTTTCGGATTTCTTTTTGCTTTGATTTTTGTGGTAAAATCTTGAAAGTAACTTGGGAAAATAACGGCAAACTACCTGAATAGGCTTTAAAGCTCAATACTATAATATATAGTTAAAGCTTAATTAATTCTGATTTACCGACAGTTATATTTAGATTGACACTAGTATCATGTGATAAAACTTAAATTGTAATAAAAAAAAAAAAATTAATATCTATTGTAAACTATAAATTATGATAGTTGTATAGAAAAATTCCTCTTAAAAAGTTAAACTATCCGTTTTGGATCACGACGAGAATTTTCAAAGAATTATTTTTAATCGTATATTTAAAACGTGTGGTAGACTTTTATTAAAGCATTGTAAAAAAATTCATCGCTCACAAAAAAGTCTATAAAATTAAAATCACTGACATTTACTATTCTAACTGTAACTACCAAATCATAACATCTAAGAATTCAAGATCTAAAAAGAACCCTCCCAACAAAACCGTTCTTCAAAAAATCCATTTCTCCAAACCGATGAGCGCAACTTGCGCCGGCTCTTAAAATTCACACCGGCGAATTGCGTAATTTATTCGCGGCCGCACCGGCGCGCTTTCCCGCGAACCTAACCTATACGAACCTCGGCTGAATATAAAAATATCAAAGACCGGGGCGCGCGCGCTCCGCGTCTACATATTTCATGAGAGATCGAAAGAGCGCGAGCGAGCGAAACTCGTTTTTCGGACTCTCTATGCGCAAACACGTGGTGCGAGTCCCACGCGCGCGCTCGCTCGCTCGATCCAACATGGCGCCCTGCCGGCACATTCGAGCAAGGTCACACCGGCGCTGCTCCCGCGCAAAGCCTCCCTCTATCCTTTTCTAGAGAGCGAGAGAGAGAGAGAAGGCTAGTTGGCTCGCGCGCCGAGGAGAGCTGATAATGCGCGATTATAACGGCTGCGCGGAATTCGCGGGCTTTCTTTTTTTTTTATTTCCGAGAAAAATTAATGGAGGAGGTGACGGTTTCTGCTCTTTTTGCCGAATTTTTAGTCGGCGCGCTTTTAAACGCGAGACGGCACTTTTTTCGCCTGTGGATGTTGGCCGAACGCGTTAGTGTAATTTGATTAATGGTGCCGATATTCGAATTGAAATTTGTATGTTTAATAATTTTAGTATTTTTTTGTTAAATTTTCTAGTATGTTTGGTAAAGAGTAGAAGCGATTGAATCAATAAGTAAAATTTTTTAACTTGGCTGTTGAATGAGAATTTTAAATTTCCGAAGTTAGAAAACATTTTGACAGATGTCAGTAAAATAAAATAATTCAGACAGTTTAATTATGCTTGTAATCGCGTATGAAAGTTATATGTAGGTTGGTGAAAAATTTGACTAATAACATTTCACTCCAAATTATGAACTATTTAATTACAAATTAAACATTCTACAATTGATCACATTGTTTTCTTTATATTTACCGTACTAATTCTCTAATAAAAATATAAAATGTCAAACTAATAATAATTGAATAATTAGGTATATGTAAAAAGATAGGAGATAGGAAAACTTTGTATTTACACGTTTTCATACTAAAACAATAAATGTATTTCTCTGTTTCTTCAAGCGAATGGTTGATAAAGCGAAAAAAATGGTCTCTGACACACATATATACTCTCACACGCCCACACGTCCCAACACTTGTCTCACTCAGGATAACATTTACACAATTATACACAATAAAACAAAAAATCTTCCCTCTATATAATAAGAATGCGATTAAGTTATCGAATTTTATAATAATAATGATTTCGCGCGGTCGCTTACAAATGTCGTAAGGGGCCGACAGAGATAACCGAGTCCTCTGCAGCGATCTATGTTATTCGTTATATAAGAGCAATAAATTCCATGCAATCTGCTGTTACAAAAGACAGAACAAAAAGAAAAAAAAAATACAAATACACATGTGCACCCGCTAAACCAGTTACCTGCTCTCGCACGACCAGTGCACTCCCGATAAGACATGCCTTCCTTGCTTCATTATATTATGTAGTACTCAGCGCCGCTTGTCAAGGAAGCGTGCGATCTCTTTCTGACGCTTGCACGCATGCTTCCGGGATTTGGTGGAAGAGTGCAATCTTCCATGTTTATGGTATTAGTGCTAAGAATAACAATATAATATTTATAAATTTAAAGACTTGATTTGAGTCATTGTAATTT
Source organism: Eupelmus urozonus (assembly GCA_900480035.1). Taxonomy (NCBI): domain Eukaryota; kingdom Metazoa; phylum Arthropoda; class Insecta; order Hymenoptera; family Eupelmidae; genus Eupelmus; species Eupelmus urozonus. The sequence continues at coordinate 2,000 of UELX01004757.1, read as the reverse complement.
GCTATTATCTGGCGATCGAGAATCGTACAAATTGTACGCAGTAAGTATGGTATTATTTATTTTATTGCTATTGATATAAATATGATGCATAATATTAGGCTTTTATTTTTATTATTACTATTATTATTATTATTATTATTATATAAGATGAAATGTATCTCAAAGTCTGAGAGCAGGTTTCAATGATAAGAAATTAATGTTCCCTCTCTTACGTTATACTTTTTTTGAAAGCTTCTAAGAAGCGCTGACTCATAATACAAAGTTTAAGGTCATCAAGTTAATAACCTTTCCGACTTAGTACTCGTGAATATTTCTATATTTATCAACTAACGTGACCGACAAAGTTTTGTACTAAACTTTTTTTTATTAAAGATCTACTTTCTATAGATAGTTTCGCCGGGAATTCAAAAGAATATAACGAAATGTAGAAGTAATGATTTTTCATAGAAGAGTGCTTGAAAGCACAAAATACAAAATCGCTGATCTATATTTAAAACCTTTTACAACTTAAATTAGTTAAATCAAACAGTAACAATTAGGCAAGCAAAATTTTTTTGCAATCAATTGCGTTACAAATAGTTGAATATAAAAAAATAATGGGAATACATTTTTAATCGTTGTATGCAGTAACAGCTTATCGGGAATCAAAATGCCGAAATATTAGAAAAATACGCGTACTAGGGCCGATCGATGCTGCGGCCGTATATAAAAATCGTTTCCTCCGCCCATCCGGGGGGAAGTAAACTAGTTTGGTCGGTTTTATAGTCCTCGGAAGGATATAGGTAAGGTTAGGCAAACCAGCCAGCATATGCTAGGCCCTAGACATCACACACTTTCGCTTCTCGTTTAATGTGTGACTATACTCGCCCTGCATTCGATGTCCTTCCCATACTTCACCATTGAAGGTTCTATGGCGGAAATGCCGAGCAGATTATCCCGAGATTTTGACTAGGTTTTTTTACATCTGGACAGAAACTTTATTATCTAGGAAGCTTTTCTACCCACAATCTGGCCAGAATCTACTCAATTATTAAAATTACAGAATATTTTTTATGTAGCTCTTCTATATTGTTTATATAGCTAGAGATCTTATCATTGAAAGAAGCATTAATATCAATAATCTTTTATTTCGTAAATTAATTTACATCAAATTGACCAATAAATTTTTATTTTAATACCTAAATTAATACATAAATTAAAATTAATAATCAAAATTCCATAGCTATGTGCTGACAGACAAAATTGGCTCAGATAATATTTGTAATTTTATGAGATTTAAAATACGTATAAATAAATACAAATAAATTATAACAATTTTGTTAACTACTTATTTATTTTATTCAAAGAGAGGTTAACTTTTTATATACAAATAACCCCCGATTAATCTTTGACCAGATTCTGGCCAGAATTTGTTAGTGAAGTACCTAAACTACCTAAAACTTCTAGTTAATTTTCTAACATATTGCGTTATTGAAAAAGCCGATTTGATTTTTCATAGCTTATGAGCTCTTGTGTAAGGGACGGAAAGATGTGTTAATGTTTAAAAGAATAGATTTTTATTACTGTTAGGTTATTAAATGTTTGAATCAATATAAAATAGTTTAAAATATTCCATCAAAGAATTAAAATATCTACTTAAATCAAAAAATATAAATACATCAATAAATCTTATCTTATCTTTTTACTAAAGTATTATAAATATAAACAGTAAGGCTACTTTGAAGGTTAGGTTAGGTCCTATTTCATAGTTTATAAATTAAGCTTCAATAATAAAAAAACACTTTGGATCTTTTAATCTTTCACCACCCTGGTAGAAACATTCCCCATTTTTTTGGCCAGCGGATGGCCGACTGTGAAGAATTAGACATCCCCTGCTAAAAATAGTTTATAGGAATCGATAGGAATCGATAAAAACTCTTATTGGATTGAATCGAGAATCTGAATCCAACGTTTTGTATTAGAAATCGATTCAATTTATTAGAATCGATAAAAATCCATAG
>UELX01004756.1:0-16377 GCA_900480035.1 Eupelmus urozonus | reverse complement strand
GGTCTGAAAATGGGCACTTTTGGCTCTCATTTTAGGTAGCAAAAAGCGCGAAAATCGTGCCTGTGTGACAAAAAATTCTTTTAAGTAAGAAATTCTCTCATGATTTTTATAATAAATTATGCTCGATTCAAGTCAAATGTACGTAAGTGGATGTCGTAGTTAAATAACTCATATTATTATATTAACTTTGTTTATACACAAAAAATTGCGAATTTATTGTTATTTTATGAGTTGTATGACCTAGTTATTACAATTATAGAATCAAAGATTCCGTTCAATTCATTATAAACTAATTTCAACAAAAATTTTGTAATACAGAAGAAATCACGTATCACACGGCTACAACATCTCGATAAGTACATTGTGATAAACAAAACTATTTAAAAAATGAGTCGTTTTTTAGATAGCAAGGTTAACAGGTACTACAGGAATTATATTGTCCGGCTTTCTCGAGCTTAATTTTTTTTAATGCCCTGTGAAAAAGTATCATTTTTCTATAATTAAACACAATTTGAAATTCGGATATTATGCATCAAAACAAAGTTCATAAAAACAAAAAAAAAAGAGAAAAGTAAGGAAAAGTTAATTTTGGAAATCAAATGTTGGTCATTATTTAATCTTTCAGCTTTCTGTATATAAAGATGTTTAATCACAGAGCCTTCAGTTTTACTTAAGTTATCGTATACGTAGTCATTGTCTCTTCAAATTTATGTACAAAATGAATTCTTTCAACTGTTTAATAACTCTATTTTTATTTGTATTAATAAATAAAACTTTTGGAATACCCCGTAAGTTTTCAACATTTAACTCATTATTTTATCTAGCAAAATTAAAAATAATTTAACAATGACTCAAAAAAAAACTAATAAAATAAGTTAATATAAAAATATCGTAGAAATTCAATAGATATAGACAGCCTGAAAAATTCCGGGACGACATCTCATAGAAAAGTATAAATCGCCGTCTCGGAACTTTTTATCACCCTATCTAAAATAATATTGGAATTATTTTAATATTTTAATATTTGTGTATGATGTTATTTTTCATTCATAACCGTTTTTTGACAGCCCCTCAACGTACGTTAGCTATATCGAATGCTTACTCTTCAAAACATGAAACTGGACAAACCCTCATAGATGTTTCAACCAATCATGACGGTAGGATTTACGACAACGTTTTCAGTCCGACTAACACTACTTTTGGTGATGTCAAGATCAACTCCGTAAATGTCGTGAACTCGCATGCATTTGCTTACAATAACTCAACTTCTTAATATAGTATCTTCGATGTGCATTAAAATGTTTATCATTTATAACAGAATAAAACTTGTATAATTAAATAATGTTTATTTTAATATAATAGTTTATTAAGAATTTTGATTATTAAATAAACATAGTAATAATTATTAATTCTTTCACTTTGGAAGAATATATCAATAAATTATCAACTTTTTGACTAACAAAATATCTGTTATTTTTTAAATTACCCGGCAAAAAGTAATCAAATTTATAGATATAAGTTATATCGCATTATCTGTAAATATAATAGAGAAAAGATACAATATTTTTATTGATTAGAATATTTATTTTCTTACCTACTAACGTAAGCTTGTTTTAAATCATATCAGTGATTCATTTTTATAATTTATAAATAGAAACATGTGACCAGGGTGATAAAAATAACAAATAAATATGGGAAACTCCAAAGAGGTATATTCCAGTCAAGATATAAAGTTAATATCCTATAATAATAATAAAACGATCGAATCAAGTTCGAAATTTAAAGAATATAAACCACTTTATTGCAATTTCAAGGCTAACAGGTTTAACGACCGTCACTGACTGTATTTGGGTTCAAAAGAAAATCATTTTTCTAAATAACTTCTACTATATATAATAAATGAACTGGAATCGAAATTAAATTAAATGTTTGAAAAATTCAAAACGAGATGTAATAACTATACGGATGACAAAAATTGTTATGCATACACATAGAATAAATATTGAAATTCTATAATTAAATTATGAACATAAGAATTCGTTTTTAATTTTTAGTATATAATAAACTTAAGAATTCTGCAGACTGCATTAGATATTAATATATGTAATTAATAATAATATTAAAAAATTATGCAAAAAATTGATATTTAGAAGAGAAATTACTTTACTTAAATTATTTATCTCAAAAATTAAGTACATATTCGTTAGAGTAAAATACTTGCTTAAATGGAAAAGGAGAACAAGACGCCTTGGTAGAAAAATTACTGCGAGGTTACGCGTGATTTATTATTAATATGTTGCTCCTGTCACAAACTTTGCGTATATAAATATCTTCATCGACGAGCCTATAGTCTATATTGAACAAAAACATTTCAAAGCAACTTAAATATTTTTCATCTGCATTTTTAAGTATAAGCTATGTATATTTTTAAATATTTGATAACTTTAGTTGTATTAGTAGTAATCAATGATACTCAATCAATAACTAGTAAGTAATAATTTTTTATTAATTAAACAGTCAAGTATTAATAGTTAAAGGTATAATTCTAAAGAATGAATTTATATTGCAATTAATTAAAAAATATAATAAAATATGACCTTACAATATATTTAAGTAAATGTATGTAAAGTTATGATAATCTTTACGTCGACAGCTGTAAATGGTTCGTTAGTACAACAAGGAATCCATGTTGAAACTGTTTATAATGGAACTATTAGCAACAATAATATTAGCCCTTCTAATACTCATTTTAGTGATGTCAATATCAATTCTAAAAGTATTTCTAATAGTTATTCTGACTCCAATGAATATTCTACGACTAATGCTTTTGCCGATTCCAGAATAAAGAATTTATAATTAAAACCGAAGTTATGCTTGTTTAAAGTTGAGCAATGAAAATACACTTATTAATTATAAAATCCTGAACGAAGGAATTTAGTTGATTTTCAGAACACTTTTTTTGGTCAACTTTGAACAAGCATAAATTTTGTTCTAATTATCGATTCTTAATTCTGAAAACGAAAAACTAAAGCTTATTTTTTCTATTTTAATTTTAGTTATTGAAAATTTATTGAGAATATTCATAGACTAAATTACTCGCATTTTGAGTAAAAGTTCTTTCTTCATATTTTTCTAAAAATAAAACTGCAAACATTCGTTTTCCGAAGCGTTGGACCATAAGGCTTTGGCTTTCCTCATTTTTTGGTACCCAAAAACATATCCCAAAGTTTCATCAAGATCTGTGGCCCAAAGATGTGACACTCTCCTAGTTAGTAAAATATAATAAAGGATTTTGAGGTAATTTAAAATATTCTGCCTTAATTCATGACTTATTATTACATTCGCTCCATATTTAAAATTTCTTTATTTTTTAGTGCAACGATCTCGAGAACAAAATATTCCAACGGCACAACAAGGATTTATTTTTCAGACGTTAAACAGCGGTCTGATTGCCAATAATCAAGCCAGTCCTCCTCGTACATTTTTTGGAACAATCAATTTAAACTCGAAAAATCTTGCTTAAAGTCTTTATTTAAATTTTGAAATATGAAATCATCTTTGTTGTCTCTAAAATTAAAAAATTTATTAACTATACGTAAAATTTGTATGCATATTGTTAATTAATAAAACAATTAAAAATTATTAATATAATTTCTATCTTATGCTTACAATTAAATCTTAATATAAATATTTGTTATAAAAAGTAAAAATAAATTTATTTGTAAAATAAATCTATTAAAAGCGATAAATAAAACTAGAAACAAATTTTTCTTTTATATTCTTTAATATTTGAACCCATGGATATTATTGGAATAATTATGAAATTATACATTTAATTAAAATTCATGTTTCTAGTTTTATTGACTTTAAGGGTTCTTTCAATAAGAAGTAATCTTAAAAACAATGTTCCCATTGTTGTAAAATTGAAAAATTAATTACTTAAATTTGATAAAAAACATGAATGAAAAGAGGGTTACGTGTTTTAGTTCAGAACAAAGTTTGTATAATTTAAACTACTTTCTTATAGGACGCAAGGTCAACCAGTATGTACAGCCAGAGTTGTATTGTCCGATTGTTATAGTTGTATTACCATTACTGCAGCATGTTTTTTCGTTTTTTTTTTTTTAAATTTTGGTTCGATTAATTTTATCTTTACCCCCTTTGAATTTTTAACGTAATTACAATATATAAAATTAAAAATAAACACTAAAATTAATTTGAGTAAATAGCACATTTGTCAATATTTTTGCGATGATTCCATTATAAGCTTTTCGTATATAAAGATGTTTAATAAAGCACATATTTTCAGTCTCCAATAACTCAGTGTGATTGAACGATCCCAAGAGAGTTGAAATTATTTTAACTTTTCACTATATTTAAGAATAAAATGATTTCGCTTAAATTTTTTGTACCTGTAGTTGCAATTGTACTTCTAGTATTAAGTCATATTTGTTCAGGTAACTAGCAAGTTATAGAACTAATAAGTTAGTTAAACATATTTTATGTTCTGAAGAACATACATTTTTTTATAAATAATAGAGGTATAAAATAAAATGTAAAAATAAATGTTTTTGTTATACATTCTAATAATTATTCCAAATTGATAAAAATATCTCAAAAGATATTGATAAAAACATTTTTTATAAAATTGAAGACAAGCATTGTAAAAAATCTCTAGAAAAGTATAAATGTGTATAAAAATAGGTACATTAATGAAAAAAGAAACAAAGTAAAAACTTAAAATAATATTAACAGAATTTATTAAAAATTTTGTTATTATAATTAAAGACACTATTTTTCATTTACGTATGTATTAACGTAATTTTAGTAATATTTTTTAGAAAAACAAATAACGTCCACCTATTTTTAAATCTGAGAAAAAACACAAAACATGCAAGTAGAATATTAAAATTTTGAATATTTACACTCCATTAGTACTATTAGGTCTGAAATATAAAATAAAATAAATTAGATTGATTATTTTTTCTTCTAGCAACACCTCAACTTCAAAATATTCCTGTAAAGCAAATACAACAAGGAATTATTTTTCAAGCTGGAGATCGCGGTAAGATTAAGGGCAATACAGCTAATGCTCAGGCCTCTCAGTTTGGTAGATTCGAAGTCAATACTGGATAAAGACAATAAGTTTTCAAAATCTGTATTCAAATAAAAAATTTCATGATTTTTTCGAACTTTGTCAATGTACTAATTAATACTTTTTACGTTTCAATTACGTCCAAAAATCTTTTCTCGTAATCGATAAAAACCCTTAAGCTCAAATAAAGAAGCTTGATTTTATACAATTTTTCGTAACAAAATAAAATAATAAAATAATGTCTACAAACTTTATATTTATGGTTTTTATCTATCATAGAATTATTATACGTAATCATGATTGATACACGTCCTATATCAAGTATTAGTTAAAATATATTTGCAATATTTGAATCAAATATCATTATAAACATTGCGGGATTAATTTTAAAATTGTATTTTAAATTCAAGAAGTTTATATTGATTTGTAAACCAGTATAACTTTTTTTTATGAAAGTTCGAATTATAATAGGACTGAATTATAATCTTCAGTAGATCCTAGTGTCTATAAAGAAATTATATCTGTCGGATAAACATCACGTATTTGTTAGAATAATCATGTATTGTTTAGAATAAGCAATACATTTTGTTTGTCAATACTAGATTTTTATATTAAAAAATCCAATTTATGCATTGTGGCTTATAGCAACTTACTTTACAGAATGACTAACAAAATGCAAATAACGCTCACTTTAATAATACCTTGAAAGTATGTTGAATTTTTATTTATTTATTTTTTAAGAAGAGAAATTTTTCAATAATATTACGGGAGGAAGTACAAAAAATCAAGTCGTATTTAGGTAATCTCTTTTACCCGACATGATGGAATAAAATGTAGTTCCAGATTCATCTACAAGACTTTAGGAAGTATCTTACACTGTTAAACCTAAAAAGATTCCAATTTATCATCTGTTTATTATTTGCAAAGATCAACCTCAATAAAGTACGATTTGTAGACAAAACTAATTTTCAGCTATCTAACGGTCAATATGAATTGCACGTACTCTTTCATAAATACTTTACCACAAATTTGGAGTGAACCTAATCTAGTGCAGTGCTAAGCTACTCTCGGACTAAGTGAAGGATGCGGAAGTTCCATTTAATTGCATAAAGAAAGTTCACTCACTCACAAAGTATATTAAAAACGTCATTTAAATTCAACTTGGCAACTATAGAGATGAAACGACTGACTGACCCATTTCTTGCTAATTCAGCATCTGCTTATTATCCCTGGATAGTGCAACTGTATTCTTGCTCCCTTCCCGCTCCCAGAAGTCGTTCTATTTATTGGTTATTTTACTGCCAGCTACCTCTGTCGCTAGCAACAAAATAACCGTCAAGAAAGGATCATCAAGAAGAAGTAGGTTTGGCAGATTTTTTAAGTATTGTTAGTATAAGTATTCCATATGCAGTGAGGATGTTAGAATGGAAACACATCGATGCATTTAGTCGATATCGAATGCTCCAGTTTTGGGACAGGTTATAGTTTTATTTAAAGATATTACATTTATTGCAATATCAAATTAAAATACAAATAAGAATGGAGAATAAACAAAGAAATGTTTTCTCTAATGGCATATAGTATTTAGATGAATATCTGGAACCAACTTTTATATTGATTTAAATTGTCAATGAAAAAAAAAAGATAAATAAAAATTACATTAAAAGTGAAAAAAATAACGCAAAACATTGAAAATAATGGTTAATTTCGAAGTTAATGGGATAACATCGATAAATTAATCGGTCTGCTAGACTCGTCAGTACGGCAATGCAGGCGGACCCTGCCTTAGACGCTGGAAAAAATATACAGAAGTCTTTTTTACTTACAAAAAGTTTAGTTGCACTGCATGTTTAAGCTCAGCAGAATGGTGAAAAACTTAAATATCTAAAGAATTTTGTAAATTAAAAACGTAGTTTGTAAACTACGAAATAAAACCAAACCTAATCCCCACAGTCACCTTATCAAATATCATCTTACTTAAGTGCCATGCGATGAATCATAGTATCTCATAAATCTATGCAGGTCGTATTCTTAAAAAGTTAACAAGTAAATTTAAATTTATGTCATATATTTCTTATGTAAATTAATTTAATATTAATACATTCATTAGGAATTTATATTAAAAATCTTTTTCAACGTTATCTGAAAATTATGTAGTTTTAAAACTACTCTTCCAAATTGATTTGCATTAATGTACATAAAAAAGCTACGGTATTTTGAAATTTCTTGACAACTTTACTAAAGTAGTTAGTAGGGGTTGCTATATTTTCATATATTTAACCTCTATTAATATAAAGATTATTATACGACTGAATTTTATTTTATGAACGCATATATGATGAAGTCTACAAAGTATTCGTTATAATTTTTTGATATTTTCCTAAATTGATTAGAAAATACCAAATAACATTGCTAATTTCAATAAAATTTAAGGGAGAATTTATTTTTTTAGTTATGTTAAAACCTCAAGGGATCGTCCCGTTTACTCAAGCACAACAAGGATTTATTTTTCAAACGTTGAACGATGGTGAAGTTACCTTGAACAAGGCTAATGCTAAAGATACAAAATTTGATAGTTTCACCATTAACAGTGAGCACTAGTTGGATAAAACTGATGGATAAAATCTATTACACATAGTTACAAATAAATATAATTATTAAATTCACTTTTTAGTCATAAAATAAAAAATAAAATTTTAGCCCTTAAAATACATATTTTTATTATCTCCTTTAAAAATTCACCTTTATTAATACCGTACTTACTACGTAATTACTTAGTTCTTGATAACTTTTAGCCTTCTTTATCTAAATCGATTAGTAGTAATTGTTAAAAAAGCAAATGATCTATGTAAAAATGTAATAGCACTCATTCCTTGAAATAGCTTCTTTATTTTGGCATATAATTTACAATATATGGGTAATTATATAAATTATTATAAAATCCTGAACATATCCTACTTTATTTAAAATATATCTTATCTACTAACGATAACTCTATAAATATCTGTGACAGAAACCGTAGAAAGAAACATCATAAAATAAGTCAAAGAAAGTTTTTACATAAACTATTATTTTAAGAATATATATTTCTGGAATAGATATTACTCTTCAAATCTTATTAAGATCCATTTTAGGCATATCAACACTGTCCTGTTCCGTCTCTAGAAGAATTCGGTCGAAATTGGTTTTTCGCATTTTTCTAATGATAGTTACAAAAATGTCCATGCATTAAATGTCCTAAATTTAGAACCAAAACGAAGTTTTCAGAAATAAAAAGAAAGTATTTAAATGAACTCATTGCATGAATTGTACTCTTATGTCTGGTCTGACATGTATGTCTTTGCAATGTGAGGTATTCCAAATACATATTTGGAAAAATAAACATTTAGCAGGATGTATAGAACAGCATCATAGAATTATTCATTTTTATTTCCTTAATATAAAAAAAATTAATAAATTGCATCATAGAATTATTCATTTTTATTTCCTTAATATAAAAAAAATTAATAAATTGTTATAACGTGTTGCACGATATAGGAATTTCTTGATAAAATCTAGAGTTATTCGACTTTAACGGTTGCATTTAATGGTTTCATTTTATTAAAACCAGTGAAGATCACATGATATACATATATTACTCATATTAAATTTTAGTAGACCGCTTGAGAAATAAAAATGTTAGATAGGATGCTGTGCTCAATTATAGTTAAATATTGCAGCTGAGTATGAAATTTTAAAAATTCAAACCGCTTTCTTGAAATGGACAAGGCCAACAAGTATCAATTTACAACAAAAATTATTTTGTTCTTTTATTGAATGTTTCCTTACGTATCGTTTCTTGATAGTTTAATTAATTTTATTTTACAAACTCGAATCCTTACGTAGGATTACAGTACATAAAATTAGAATAATAAGTACAAAAGTCAATGAAAAGAAGTATCATCTTGGCTAGTACTTTTACGATAGTCGCGTTACAAGTTTTTCGTATATAAAGATGTCCTCTTAAGCCAAACGCTTCAGTTACAGAAAGCTGATACACGTTAGTGGAATCAGAATATAGATACGATTTTGCTATCTTTACGTTAGTCTAACGAAGACAATGATTTCTTACAAGTTCTTATTACCGTTAGTAGTACTTGTACTACTAGCGATAAGTTATACTTCAGGTAATTAAGATATTTCACTAATGATTTATAGAAACATAAATAATGCATTACCAAAAATTTAATTTCTAAGTAAATAAAATACTTGTTATCAAGGGCGCTGCCGCGCCCTTTGATCTTAAATTAAATTTCAAATTATATTTTTAACTTTCTTTTTGTGAGTAAAAATTTATAGAAATTTTAAAAATGAAATATATTTGTTAAGAAATAAAAACAAATAACTTTTATAGTTAATTATTTGTTTAAGAAACAAAAACCTTGTGTTTCATCTACTTAACTAAAGGTCAAATTTTCGAATTTCTAATATATACAAAATTTTAAGTAAAATCACAAGTGAATTGCAAGTAAAGTAGAAAAATGCATTTATAACCTTTAATTTACACAAGTTGCGAAAGGGTTCATTTAATACACCGAGCACAATTAATAATTCCTCAAAACATTAGATTTTCTTTATGTTTGAGCAACTAAAATTCTATTTAATTTGCATCTAATAATTGTAAATGGACACTTTAATATTTAATAGTCTAATCATCTGAAGAATTGTGAATGCCTGGTCTACTAAATAAATCCCACCCGTGAAAATTCCAAAATTCAAATTAATATTTCGAATTTTGCTACATATTAATATCATTGTTTTTTTAATTTGTTTTTTTTTTTAACTACAGCTCAATTCCCTCCACAAAAAACAATACAACAAGGAACACATTTTGGAGCAGGAGATCGCGGTGAGAATAGCGGCAACGTAGCTAATTCTCAGAATTCAAAATACGGCAATTTTAATATCAAAACACCTATATAATGAAAACCGATAACATTTTCGAATTTACTAATACTTATTTCATGCACTTCAATTTCGAATTATTGGCTTGTACTAATTCAAATTTATTTTTATACAATCATTTGCACAAATTAATAAAATGTGTCAAAAATACTTTAGTATGGATTTCTTTACTTTTATGATTATTACACAAATTGTTGAATACATTAATAAATATTTTTACTCACTTAATGTTGTTTAAGTTCTGTTTTTTTATTTCTTATCCTCAATAATTTATACCTTAATATTGTAATCCTAAATTGAAACGTAATACTATTCCCGATACACATTTCGATGCGATCAATTCTATAACAATTGTAATTGTTATGTTAAAAGTAATATTTGTAGAGGCATGAGAATTTTATTTTTTGGATCTAATAATTTTAGAAATTATTTTAAGATTTTATTTTTTGACAAATCTTTGAAAAAATTTCAACTACCGAACTATCAATTATGAAAAAGATTCGAGCCTTAAAGAAAATTGCTATAAAACAAAGTTAATAACAATTTTCTCTTTGCATTTATTATTGTCAAACTTGTGCAAATTACTATAAGTCAATTACGGTAATGCTCTTACTATAATAAAGGCACAAATGGTGTTTTTATTACTGCGATCTCCCATAAGAATAAACAGCCACAGTAATCAGAGCATCCGCAGTAACACCCCCGCTTACTCTATACTATATTTTTCAAAAAATTTGAATAACATATTACACATATATAGAAACTTTTTATATATCATTATACGTTAATTTTATACTAATTAGTAAAAAATATCAATTATTTATATTTTGTTATATTTGGGTAAAAAATCATAACGTTTTTCTCTGCCATTGTAAGAAAGAATTTTGAAGTGTTTAAATTCATTTGAACTGGGATTGTAAACGTCAAGCAATATTGAACTACAATCAGATTATCTTTCGCTTTAACCTTAGAGAAAAATTTTCATACATTTTGTAGTATTGGAAAAACTAAACTCAAAGATTTATAACAATTCAAAGTTAAATAACATGCTCCGCAAAGTCCTTGTGATCTGTAGTTATTAATTTAAAAAGTAGCATTTTCTCTAATTTAATTTTTTGCCTTATTATTTGTATTATATCTTTTTACTATATTTTTAAAACTGAACTTGACAATATGTATTACTTGAATTTTTCGAACCTATAAAATCTAGTCTACTTTAAATTTCTTTCTATTTTGACATATAAAAATATATTCTAAAGTTTGAGCCAAATCCGTGATCCAGAACCCTGATGGCACTCTTGTAATTAGAAGGAAGGACATTCATCATGAAAACAGAAGATCTTGGATTCACTTCTCAGTCGAGTGAAGTACTTACCTCCGCTTCTCATTAATTTTTGTGCACAATGCACATATATGGACCATTCTACATACATATGAACACATACATGCACACGCACATACACACACACACGCTCATCACACGCACAAACAAGCACACAAAAATTAACTAGCATCTTCATTTCAATATATTTTTTTAAGTTTCTGAAGACAATTAGAAAATAGTACAATGACTGTTTTTTTAGTATGCTGAATACATAAAAATTTAGTAGCAGTTGATCGTACAATCCTGCTACTGCATCTACTGCCGTAAATGGTAAAGACTTGCAGATGTCAATGTTCGGCCATGACCCTGAACATATAGTCATATGGTACACGGAAAAAATTGTGGTAGCTTTATGCAGTGGAACCTTTTTCTTCTCACAATCGTGTAGTAGATAGGAGCAGTTGTTGTAGAAGGAAAATGCTCTCATAAGAGAGAGCTTTGCACCCACAATCATGAGGCGATGAACCGCAGCTGCTGCAACTGAGCGTAGCTCATATTCTAATATAAATTTGTATTAATCGCGAACAAAATATGTAAAACAATACTTAAGACCACGTTTTCATGCATATAAATGAGTCCTGCATAGATCGATGAATCGACACTTATGCAGTAAGAAGAGATGTGTAGAAACTGATAAACATGCATCACGGCAGAACATTAGAAAAACGCTGATACAAGTAAATTTACCTATATTGATGAAGATCAGGGAAGTACACTCAGAAAAAATTTAGTTTTCATTAGAAGGCTTAATTAAATAAAATCAAGTTTTAATTTAAGCCATTAAATCTTTATGAAATCAATTAAACTTTTATTGCTATAACTAAATTGTTAGTTGATATAATATTTAACTCATCTAAATTCTCATTTTAATAAAACATGGAGAAAATCTGTAAATACATTTTAATACTAACTAAATAAAATATCGTTGTTTTCATGATTTGTTATTGCAACTTGATGATTAAATAAGGTTTAACCAAAATTTGATTGATTTTATCCATTTTTGCTGAGTGTATATTTCTATGCTAAATGTTAGCTAAATATCTAGTTCAGTTTGAAATTTTAAAAATTCAAACAACTTTTTTGGAATGTTCAAGGAAAACAAGTATCAATGTCAGTGCCACAAGTCTTCTTTAGGTTTTGCTGGAATTCTGATTCGCTTAGTCGTTATTTTGCAAGCTTAAAATCGTACATAAAAATATAATATATAAAAGAAAACAAGTACAAAAATCAATTACAGGAAGCATCATTTTGGCTTGTACTCTTACGTACTAGCGTCACAAGTTTTTCGTATATAAAGATGGTTACTCAAGCGAAACTCTTCAGTTATAGAAAGCTGATTACGCTAGCAGAATCACAACATAAATTCTTTTTTGTCTTTATATTAGTCTAACGAAGAAAATGATTTCTTTTAAATTCTTACTACCGCTGGTAGTTCTTGTACTATTAGCGATAAATCATACTTCAGGTAATTAAGATATTTCACTAATGATTTATAAGATTACATAAATATGAAAAACTTAATTTCTATAGAAATAAAAACTTTCTTTAAATATTTCCATAAGATTAACCCAAAAATAATTTTACCGGGAAGCTGGAATATTTTTACATTGGAAAAGACTTGTGTATTAACGTCGTAAATAAAATAAAATAAATAAAGTCCAGCGGCGTATGGTCTTTTGCTTTGAGTGTACGTTAATTGTTGTTGCGCCGTATCATACTTCGCCAATCATACTTACCAAATTAATATCGTTAATGTATTTTAATGAGTCTTCCCACGTATAAAAATATTCCAGCATTGTAATAAAAATATTTTTGAGCTGATTGAAAATAAAAATGTTTTTTTTTTAAATCTGCACAAAATGTTTTAAAATGAAAAATGAAAAATTTTAATTTCAAATAAATTTTTTGAAATCTGCGTTATATAAATGTCAGAGTTTACTCTTAATCCATTCTTTTTTTTACCTCAGCATCGCCTCAAAATTATGGCCGAAAAGATGTAATACAACAAGGAACACACTTTGAAACAGGTGATCGTGGTCAGAATAAGGGCAACGTAGCTGACTCTCAGAATTCACAGTATGGTCACTTCAATATCCAAGGAAACCCATTCGCTTAAATTGAAAACTATCAGAAGATTTTTTAATTTGCTAATTCTTATCCTATGCTTTTTAGTTTTAAATTATTCAATTATACTAATACAAATTTGTTTTCTACATTCATGCATAAATTAAAAAATAAAGTGTTTAAAAACTATTTATTATATATTTCCTTCTTTTTAAATACCATTCATTTTGCTACATTTACCAATAAATATTCCTTTTCTGTAAGTTTGACGTATAAAAGAAGCAAAAAAAAATTATTTCAAACTTTAAAAATTATGTTAGTGTTATTTTAGCTACATTTTATGTTTAATTAAACAAAATATCGATTTTACTTTTTTTCTTTTATTATTTATGTTCAAATCGAGGTCTAGGTAATTAATGTCTTCGCCTTTTCTTCGTAATCTACTTAGGAAAATCCAACTCGTTATTATTATTTTTTTTCTAATCAAATGACATTGAATCATCTAAAACCCTATCCTTGATGACGCATGCTGTCGTTAAATTCACTGCTATCATAACTATCTTCAATTCATTTAAACGTTTATACTTGGGAAAATAAGTCTTTCTTTTCCGAGGTGCAGCTTCTTGGGTTCTGCAATGAGTATATTTAATGAGTATATTATAGCTTAAGAATAACGGTATTAAACAAAATTTTACAAAAAAGAAGATGGAATTATTATTTGTAAACTTAAGAATGAATTAAGAATAAACAAAATAATGCATCTGAAAATTATGTATTTATATGTTACCTTACTTATACAAATATTTTTTTTTAACACAAGCTAAGATTTGACTCGAATTTTTATTTTTTATTCAAAAGTATTTTTTATCATATTCCTACATAAGCTCGAATTCCAGAAAATGGATATAGGAAATAAAGTCCTTACTTTATGCGGGGTATGTTAAATGAATATTTCCATGCTAGTACGTGCGAAGTGATGATGAAATAGTAACTAGAGGTTAAATCATCTTCTCGCTAATATATCAAACCATATTTTTTTTATGCATTTGGCAGAAAGAGAAAGCATAGACGTTTTTATTAAAGCATATGCAAAATCGAGTTTTGCGTAGAGAGAATCAAAACAGCATATTATATCCCAAGAGATGCAAGTAGACTATAGGTGCCCAGAATATATTTTTTTCTCGGGGGACATGTATGATGACTGTTAAATTAAGAAAATAACGTTTTAGATATACTAGTTATGCAACAATATAAGATATAAGATTGTTTTAAAGTAAAAAAATATCAAGAATTATGATTTTTTATTATAAGACACTAAAAATGGGTTAAAATTTTATAAATATTGATTTGTGTACATTTATTGAATATGAATAAGTAACAATTTAGCACAAAAATAAGTCAAAAATCAATCTAAAAGAAAATAAAAGATTTGTTTAATTGTTTTAATGCATATTTCATATTTTCTGGAGTTCTTTGACTTCGCATAAAATACTTACTACAACATATCTAAAAATCTACCTTTCCCGGAAATTTTAAACTAATTGAATTATTTTTACTCCTTTAATAAAAAAATATAAAAATTTTAAATTTAAAATTTTTTCTATATTATTTAAAATTTATCGCTGGAATTAACTGTAATTATATAATATATTTATATCTACATTATAATGACTTTTTCCAAAGAAATTGACTATTTATTCTTTTTCAAAATTTAAAATTTTTCTCTTACAAAGTTTCTTTTATAAAACAATAATATATTACTGTACTATTTGATATCTAAATAATTCAGTTGAGATTAAAATTTGAAAAATTTAAACAACTTTTTTGGAATTTCCAAGGAAAACAGGTATATGTACGTTGATGTTAGTACAGCAAGTTTTCTTTACTTTTTGCTTGAATTCCGGTTGGTTTGATTTTCATTTTGCAAGCTTAAAACCTTACGTAGAAATTCAGTATGTAAGAGTAGCATAATAAGAATAAAATTTAATTGAATATAGTAAAATATTGGACAGTACTTTAGCGATGCCGCATTACAAGCTCTTCGTATATAAAGATGGTCTCTCAAACCAAACTATTCAGTTAAAAACAGCGCATCGCAATCGCCGAATCAGTTTTCTATCTCTACCTTAATACAACGAAAAAATGATTTCTCTTAAATCATTATTCCCTCTGTTTGTGCTTGTACTGCTTGCGATAATTCATACTTCTTCAGGTAACTAACACAATATAATAATTATTCATAAATTAAATAATTATTTTACTTATTTAAAGCTTAATTTTTTAAATATTTGAATTATAAACTTGAATTTGAAATTTTATTGTTCAACTTTACTTTTGCGATAAAGAAATAAAAAGAAATAGTTTAAAGAAATTAAAGAAAATTATCTAACAAATTGTTAGTGAAAGTTAAAGAATATACCTAAGAAATGTTATTTATTAAAAGTTAACCCTCGATTTGCTCGTATTATATTCATATCTTTTAAAAACGAGCTTTTATAAATATAAATAATCATTATATTTATATTCTTATCTCTGGCTGAGCTTTGCTGAAAAATTTAGTAAATGAAACAATGTTGGCTAAATCTTGGTAATAAGCTAAGCTGTTCAAATTGATCAATTATTGTTGTTCATTTTTATACTTACTTAAACTTATTTAGTTTAAAAAAATATTGTAATACAAAATCAGAAATGTAAAATTAGATATTTGATAAAAATTATTTCACTATTTATAATTGATTTTAATATACCATTTAAAACCTAATGAGTAACAATAATTTTGTATGTGAATCAAAGAGAGCAATTTACAAATATAAAATAGTACATTATGCAACAAGGGAGTAAAGTCGCAAATTATTCCCGCGGGTGGGTTTGCTGCCCGAGCGAAGCGAGG
>UELX01004755.1:0-16380 GCA_900480035.1 Eupelmus urozonus | reverse complement strand
GAAATACATAGTGGACACGATTGGAAGACTACATCCTGCTGGACTTTTCTACTCTGAAGTCGAATTTCAAATATTTTATAATCCAACATATTAAAAAGTATAAACTATTTTTGTAATATATATTATTAGGATATTTATATTTATTAAATAAGGAAAATTTAATAAATTTCAATAAAGGAAATAAAGATAAGATCCTCCCACGGTCCTCTACACATCCCCTTAAACCCCCTGGAATCAGCAATCTAAAAGCCACAGTCACACAAAACAAGTACAATCAAGCTATTAATTTAAAAGCGCATCCCTATACCTCCCCTCAAAACTTTCCCCATCCCTCCAAACTCCACAATAAAATTAGCCCCTAGCAAAGAGTATCACTGAGACACACAGCTACACCTACACGCAGCCTGCCAGTGACGCGTTCGCGCCCTCACCGAACTTGGGGGGAAATGTCAAGCGCAGGGCCTCATATAGGCGCGTGGAATTTTGCTTTTATCGCGTATAGGTATATACACCCACGCGTTTATCGATCCTCCGTCTGTCACCGGGGAAGCGAAGCGGAAGCGCAAGATGCTTCGAGGAATATTACCGTTTACTTACCTCTGCTGCAGCTGTTATTATGTAGCTTGCTCCGAATCATTATGGGAAACGTTATTTGGAAGAGTAGCTCGAGCGATGATTAAAGAGCGATTATTATGAATTAATAATTTTTGTGGCTATATGTAAGATAATGTGTGTTTCATAGTGGCTAAGCACCGGGAGCATACGACGGATTAGCGCCTGTCGCTAGACAACTTTACATACGCATGAAAATAGAGTGCCGCATGCTAAATTTAATATCTATTACGAGAACACCTCTTTCTTTAAAAAAAAAAAGGATCGTTTGTCAATTTTTATAATTTCAAATTTTTAAAAATTAAAGAAAAAACTAATAAATAATATATTCTTATTTAATATTTATAGAAATGCGAATGTAATTTTTAAAACGCTCTAATACCATAAATATATCAAAGGGACGGATAATAAATATTCTCCGTACTTCAGCAGAAAAATAAATAATAAAAGCATTTAGCAGGGTAAAGTAGTACGGACTGCGGCAGAAGTATAATTTCCATAACTAGACGCAAACTAAAATTATCTCAGCGCGCAGCGGAATAAAAGCTACTCTCTGACGCTCCAGAAAACCCTGCAACATTTTTAGAACTTCTATGTATTGCCGGTAGGTATTACAATAGTCCGAGTTCGAAAGTTTTAGCCCTTTACGCTGCCCTAGCTTAAATAAAAAAAAAAGCAGCCGAGCTGCTAAGATAAGTATAATGCATGTATAGGGTATATACGCGGTTCTATGTCGCTGTGAATAAAAAAGATAAAAACGGTAATAACAGTCCGAGGGTAATAATACAGAAATTATATTGCAGATGGTGGACGATAGGGAAAGGCGAGGCAAAGGGAAACCGCTTAAGGTTCAACGTGGGCTAAGATGAAGTTGGAAAAAGGAAAAATACATGTAAAGGATAGTTTTAAAAATGTAGCAAGGAAGTTGTAGGGAGATGGCAAACAAAAGGACAAGGGAAAATATTGTACAAATGAAGAGCTATATATATCTACACGATAGTTTATATATAAAGATTTATAAATGTGTAGCAAAAAAGTATGAATTTAGTTGAAATTAGTTTGTTTTGTTAAAAATAAAGTTTAAAGATAGCTAAAAATAACGACAACACGTACAATGGAATATTTTTTATAATAACTGTTTTGATAACATTCAAAGAAAGTCAACTTAATTTCAATTCCTACACTGCCTTATCTCTTTAGGTTGTGAATCATTGTATGGAAGTTTATTATTATATAGAAATTAGTAAAAAATAAAAAGTTATCTTTTGATTTTCTAATCTATTTTATTCAGACAATGGTAAGACTTAAAAATGAAAAATATATTATTCATTTCAAATAATTAATATTTTATAATTTAATCAGCTTAAAAAATAAGTTCCTTTATGCAAAATTCATCGATATTTTTATTTTTGAATCCCCTATCTCTGAAAAATTTCTGCCTAAATGATACAGAAACAAGAAGATGAAAATCAAATAAAAATTAAACATGTATTATTTAGTTTGCTAACTGATGTAAACTTAAAAATTTAACGTATATGCACAGTGTCTCTAACGGTTTACTCGAGAAGCTCAAGAAAAGAAAAGAAAGGGCATAGTAAGGCAAAAAAAAAGAAGTAAAAAAATCATTGGCAAAATATACGCAGTCAGCGGCATGAAGATACAGATCTGAGAGCAGGCAAGTTAGAAAAGCGCGGAAAAGGAGAGGAAATAAAGGAGGAGAAATTACACAATAAAGGAGCGAAAGCGAGATTCGGAGCAGGATGAACAGCTTTACCCCTCGAAAACTTCGTTTGTACGCTATTGTTGTGCATCCCTCCGTATTAAAGGGAAAGAGAGAAGAGTACACGCATTTTGAACCAGTTAGTGTGTAAGCGCGGACGTTTCAAAGAAATTAAGCAGATAAGAAGTTTATAAGGCGTACATAAGTTTTCTGAATCTGGATTTAATCGATTTACTAATTATAACTTTATAAGGGCAGCTTTTATTCTCTATGAGTTAAAGAATGAGGTTAAATATTGAAGCATTACTAAATTTGTTTTTTCCATGTAAAGCAATTTTTGAAAATGAAACGTCACAAATAGAAGTAATACCACTATTAAATATAATATGAAACATAAATGAAAATTTAAATGCTCGTAATATATGAAAATTACGTTATTTTCATAATATTTGTATCCTACCTATTTTAAAAGTAGGTCCGTTTATTTTCAACTTTCTGAGTAGTAATTTTACCGAGGATTTTTCTCAACGTTCATCAGTAGACATGGTTCGTCCTGGTATGCGTGCGGGCATTGTATACAAAATTCGCATATAGTGAGGCTATACAGTTCCTCCGATACCTGGGGGATTCTGTATAAAATCTTCCATTATAAAAAACTGCATTTTATTTTTTAACATTATTACATTTGAAAATTAAAACAACTTGTTTGTTTAAAATTAATACTTTATTTTATTTTCGTATCTTCACAAAAGATTATCTACATATGCAGAATTTATTTTGAACATTGATAACGAATAAACAAATAGATATAAAAATACTATGTTTATTCTGTATATTTTTTATCAACTTCGATCTATTGAAGTAATTAATAACGTAGAACTTATCTTACTTTGGCTTTTTATACATCAAAATTATGCGATTCTAAAATCTTTATTATACTGCAACATATTTTGTCAAATTTTCGAAATTCCTACTTAAACAGAACATAAGATGAAGCAAACAAAGCTTTTACATATAGAATGCTCCGTATGTGCATTCCCTTCCGCTCTGCGAACCTGCGCGCGCACATAGATTAATGCGAAAGAGTGAAAGGGATGAACTTATATATACCATGGCTCATCGTGCGCATGAAAAAAGTTTTTGTCTTTGATATTTTACTCATCTATATTAAACCCACCACAGGGACTAGCAACAAAAGTTTTTTTATATTCTATATTTTAAAAATTTTTATGATCATAAAATTGTTTGAAAGTAGAAAAATTTTGATAATTAGTCAAACATTATCTTATAGTGTAAGCTTATCAATTTAAATTAATATTTGATACAAATTAGTCTATTCTAAGAATTCCATGGGTACCCTTGTAGAAATTTAAATCATTTACTGGCTAAGAAAAAATATATTTTTTACTGAAATACTTCAGAAACAATAAATGAATCAAAATCTTGAACTTGTAAGCATTACTAATGTCTGCTTTTTGTTTGATTAGTTAACCCAATGTGTATACGAGTTTATTCCGGATTTTGTGGTTAGGCCAAGAAATGATAAAAATTGATCAGGAAAAACGTTTCATTTCAGTAACAAAAAGCAAGCCGTATTTCTTGCCTATTTATTACTATCTGAGTCATTTTAATATATTCGAATTTATTTCATGGTAAAATATAAAACTAAAATATTTTGTACGCACATAATTTTTCTATGATATATATCGTCATTAGATTTTTAAAAACTAAAAATTTATTTTATACTGTTTCAATAAATTCTATAGTTTCTGCAATTTCTTTTATTAAAGTATTTAAGATATTTAAGAATGTTTAAAAAAATAATACTTAATACTAAATTAAGAACTTAAATGCACTTATTGCTTAATGGTTTAATAATCGCATCCAATTATCAGATAATGTTTAAAAATATTAAACTTTTTGAATACCAATAATTTTATTTAAAAATATCAATAAAAAATTTAAAAGAATATGCTTTTAAAGTATAGTTTCAATTGAATATTTCAATTATTCTTGCAGTTATCAATAAATAACACTTTTTACAGGATTAGATTTGTTAATAATATCGACTAAATTGGAATATACTAATACATTATTCAAGAATTTCCGACAGCCGGATGTCAACAATTTTTATATTAAACCCCGCACCATTCTAAAATATGTAAACGCTTCATATTGATTTTATGGACGACGAGGGAGAGTCTACCCTTTACCTTGAGAGAACCGCCAGCTTCAACAATAAATTACAAAATGTCTTAAATTGCAGATAAAATGAGAAAATACAAATGGAATTGTAAAACTGAGATTATTTCGATTACCAAGAAAGAAGAAAATGAATGGGTTAGCACGATTGCAAATATAGTTATTTCAGCAAAAATAAAATAATTATGACCGCTGTAAAAAATACGATAAAGTCTATATCAACAACATATAATTAAAAGAGGACGAAATGTGAAAATCAAAAAAAGGCAAAAAAGGAAAGGTGGGGTATGAGAGGCACAGAATGCAGTAGCACAGCCGTTCGAATAAAGAATGGCCAAACAGGAGCAGGACTGAGCACACCCTAGAGAAAGTGGAAGAAATGAAGAATGAAAGAAAGAAAGAAAGAAAGGTCTCGTTATTATGTCGTCGCAGGACAGCTGAGTCGCGCATTGGGAAGATGGGAAGGTCGTCGCTTACCGGCGTATGTATATGTATACGGTACTGAAAGTTCTTTTCTTCGATGCCCTCCAGCAAAATGAAAATGAACTGTAGTACCAGTTTGGATTTTATCAAATCTGTTGGTTTTACCAGTCTTACTGATATAGCTATGTGTGTGAACGTGCATGCGTGTGTGTGACTGCATGCGTGCATGCGACTGCATCTGTAAATGTGTCTTTAAATTGGATAAAAGACAAAAGATACGAAATTCTTATAATTATTGTAATTCAAAAAATAAATTTATAAAAATAGTTTTATATACTGAATCAGTTCTATCTACTATCAACTTTAATTTGTAATAATCGGTTTAACATACTTAAATTTTTTAAATAAAAATATTGTTAATCCATTTATTAATAAAATAAATTCTAAATAAATAAATTTAATCAAGATCCTAATTATTAAAGCTATCGTCGAGTACTTTTAAGTTATTTTCTTTTCTCTGACGTTCGTGTTACGAGTACCTATTTTTCGTGCTGCCAATATCAGGCAGCATAATATAGCTGGGGAGTTTTTTAATTAATTAGACATGCCTTGTGTATAAGAAAACCTATCAAGTAAATGAAAGAAAATCCAAGCTGACGTTTTTCTAAACTTTTCTTTTGACTAGAAATTATTTTATCACAAAAAAACCAGTCTAATTTGCTTTTGCATTTTAACATTTTAGAGATGTTTATTTTTTTGAAGTGATAAGAAAATAATTGTTATTTACTTCATCAACAGGTTCATATTTTTTACGTACACCGTTATAGTGTGCTATTTTACAAAGCCCTTAAATTCTGCAAATGTATACATAATTTTTTCAAGCATAAAAATAAGGAATTTAAAATTAAGCTAGTTGCGTAAGCATCGCTGATGATATTTTTGCGAATTCAGTAACATTTTGTGGTCTATTGTCAAATCCGTTGATATGTTCAAATACAACTTGACAAGGAATACGTGAACATTTTGTCAGACTGATAAAATTAATCGCTATTGTTCTTGATAACATTTTATCGAGTGTAACAAAATAGACCTCTAAGGAATGCTTGCGGGCAATTTTTAATTGTATCGTATCGTGTTTATGTATATATCCACATACGTTACGACTTTATATTGACCCATATTGTGTAATTCGCGTGATACATGTAGTTTATTAAAATAAAGTAATTCTGTATAAAGGTATTTTTTTAAATTAAATAATACTATAACTTCGAAAATAATCAATGTTGTGATTACAAAACTTTGTAACTTTAATAAATGAAATTTGTGCTATAATCCAATAAATATTTGTTGTCCCTTGATGAATCAATAATTCTTTTTAATAGATTAAAGAGGATAACAAAATTGTTCCCTTCTCAAAACGGCCACCTTCCCATTCTCAATCGCTCCTCAAAGAAAAAAGAAATACACGAGTACCATACGAATATTGTATTTTATTTGCTCTGTTGTCCCCGGCTGACTAGCTCGCTTCTGCTGGGCGTGTATTTCGCGCGCGTAGCAACTGTGCAAGCGCCAGCCACGAGCGGCTACTGTACGCGAAGAAAATGGGAAATCGATTCCCGACTCGCGCTACTTTATCTTCTCGAGTGCTCTTTTCTCCAATTTTAAACTTCTCTATGGCATTGTATCGGTATAATTGCCCGCTTCTTACGGCCGAAGCCGCAGCATAATCCAGGATCGAGCTTGATTTTTCGATTGATCATCCAAAGGATGATGAGTTTTTAATTAAATATAAATGCGAAACGCGTTGTTAATGTTTTCTTTAATTATAGATTTCGTTCATTAACCATGAGAAGGTACTATTTTTAGTTTCGGTTCAAAACAAGCTTTTCAAAAGTCATTAGCACGGCTGTTACGTAAGTTTCGTGTCCAGAAATTATCGTACTGATATGTTGAAAATGATTTTCTAGATTTTCGTTTAATTTATTTAAAGTACGTGGAAGATCCGTCGTCCACGTTAAAGAATTTTATTATTTTAAACTATTTTGAAATATTTTCTAGTAAAATTCGTTAAGTCAAAGTTGTAATTACTACAAAGACTGAATACAATTTTTTAAATATTATTAAATGTTAACCATGCAGCTATTCCCTATAAAAGTTGTTGAAGTAAGTATAACAACTGAGAAAATTTATAAATATAGAAACTTCAAGAGTGATTTTACTATTTCGATCAGAGATGGCGCGATGAGCCACGACTCAAGGATTCAGTATATGCTTAATAACAAAATAATATTGATTTAACAAACCAGACCTTTAGCAATTGTATAAGCCAGAGAAATACAAAAAAAGAAATTTTCAAAAAACAATTATTTTTCTTTATATCTAGATTAAAATCTTGAATTACTCAAAACTACAAAATCGAAGCATCTGGTAATGCAAGAAAACAAAGCTTTAACAAAAGTCCGAGCAATAAGCAATGTCGGCGAAAGAAAAGAAAAGAAAAGCCTCATGCGAAACACTTTTGGCTGTCAGGAAGATATAGACCAGGCATCGATCGCCATTTATATAAGTCTCAAGCCTTTTCATTCACATATTTCGCTCGTTCATTCACAATTCTCATTGAAGAGCCTTTTGCAAGACGAAAAATCGCTAAAGGGCGGTGCTCTTATATAAATACGTGTATATATAGGAATGTGGAGTCGGAAAAAAGAAAGGGCAAAGGGGAGAGAGCGAGAGGAGAGAGAGAAAGAAGTCAAACGGGAAAGAAAGAAAGGAGGGTCGCGTTTCCGGTTGCCTCAACATACTGTTGAGCTCATGCGAAAAGGAAAAAGAAAGACAGAGAGAATAAGAGAAGAAAGTCAGAAAGAAGAAAGAAAGAAAGAAAAAATATAAGGACACGAATACAGATGCAAGTGTAATGAGGGCTACGATATTGCATTATTGTTACGATAGAGAAACGAATTTTTTAAAAGAATTAGTCAGTTCGTGTTTTGCTTTCAAAATAGCACTTTTGTCGAAAAAATTTCATGCAGGCCCCTAGCCGAATGATGAATATGTATTGCATAAACGAGACTAATCATATGTATCACGTTTAATCTGTGAATAAATTTCATTATTATTGCTTAAATTGGAGGATTATGGGGTCGCGTATGCTTCAGGACCTATATGAAAGAAAAATATCATTGATTATTGAAGCCAAATAAAACGTTATAAAAAAGTAATTTTAAACAAATCTGATTGTGTATTCTCTCGCTTTTATAACACTGGAATCTATATATAGATCTATTATAAATATCAGTTTAGAAAAGATATTTCAACTTATTACATTAATGACAGTCTGACAAGTTATCAAAATTTTTAAGATTGATGATTTTTATCCACTATTAAATTGACGTATCTAAAAGTCAAATATTAATTCTTTTGCTTTTAAGATTAATTTATTAATATATTTCATATATATTTTAGTGGTAGATCAAAATAAATAATTTCTAAATTAATTTTTATTTATCCGAAGTGTGGGTCTACAACAAATAGAATAATCAATTTTTTTTATGACAAGCTAGTAATTATTGAACTTACTATTAAATAAGTCCTACTTTTATTTAAAAATGTTCGTTTCTATTGAATCTTATAATAATTTCTTACTTTTTAAGATACAATGTTATTAATTTTATTGAAAAATTAAAAATATTGACCTGGGGTAGGATTTTCATGTGAATAAGTATATGGAAAACGAAAATATATTTTGAATCTATTTGCATGCTAATGTTATATGCACGAAGTTAACAGGAAAATTTTGAAATATTTATGATTCATTATACATATCTATACAATACTATTAGTTTCCTCGTTCACAAGTTCAAATATTCACTTCTTTAATAACGTATAAACCTATTTTACTTTACAGTACGGCAGTTATTAATTAATAGTATGGATCCGGATCATCTTTAATTAAATTATCTTACTCAACATTTGATTTTCAGGATTACGATGTTATTATGAAATACCTAATCTACAATCTAAAATTCAACAAAGTAAATGTTGTTTGATAAAGACTCACATAATTCATTTCAATGAATTAACTGCGGGTATTCATTATTTGTTACTTCATTTTCTCGGTTGAATCGAAAACATTTTATATATTTAAATTCAGTCTAAAAAACAGACTTTATTGATCAGAAGTTTAAAGTAGTTGTTTTTCCAGTTGTAGCTGATATACTAGTTTTATTGTTAATTTTCAATAGAAATATGCATGCATTACTAGGTTGAACATTATTTTTTCAATACTATATATAATAGTTTTTATCAGTATTTCTTTATACTTAAGCTTCACCTAGATTGAGTCACATTCTTTGAGTAACATTTTTTTATAAACTATACGTATTCAAACGTGTAATTTTCTACGTTATAAACGTAAATTTTTTTGTCCTGCAAGTTTTTGCATGCATTTGCAGTATTTTTCCTTTATGAAAAATTAATGTGTTTTATTGTTGATTATACTTCTTTAATCGCTGATTGACTGACTACTTTGTTTTCTAACTTAAGTCAAAGCTAATTTTAGTCTACATAATCTACGAATTAGTTTTATATAATGGACATGATAATATTTAATTTTCTCATCTCCAGATGAATTCCGATCCATAAATATAGTTCGTTCTGTAATACGCACTTAAAAAATATTTTTTCTCTCGCCCTCTCTCTCATCACTTGAAATCAAAATTCTACTTAAACTTGCCAAAACCTTAGTAGAATTTATTGAAGCTGAAATTCGGAATTCTAAATTGTTGTTATCAATACCAGATATTTTTTTGTAATATTAACTAGAAAGGCATTATACTTATATTAAAAGTAATAGATTTAAAAGAAATAAATTTAAAGTTAAAAGGAATACATAAAACAAAATGCTTTCTATTTAATACTTTTACTATATTTTACGGTTATAGTTCTAATGCCAATAAATTTGAAAAAAAAAATTTGAAAATCTAGTTTTATTTTTATTTTATTAGAAAATCTGGTAGGATTTACACCGAGGATTTTCCACATAGAGAACTGATTAAATTTTTCAGTATTTTATGTACGCAATAAATTTTAATGAAAAATCTCAAAGCATTGTTCTTGTATATTTAAGAATAGTCATCTCTGAAATCAGCTAGACGCTAAGCACCACACATTTATCAAAATATTTGAGCTTAGGCAGCAATACGCTAGCTTTTCGTAACGCTGCACAAGAGTTAGCCGGGAGGCTAACACGACACAATCGTATATCCGCTTAGACGAGGTCAACACGTGTCATTTACGCAGTATACCGTACATACATATACACATGCAGGCAACGTGGCGACCGCTGGCACAGCTCTTATAAACAAAGTCTCTCCTGTACTGATATTTCATTTGATAAAAAAGACTCTAACGTAAAGACGCTTTTTATACTCCCCATCTTTTGCCTTTTCTCTTTTTAACATTCGTTGAAAAAGGAATTTTTTTATTCGGCTTCTCTTTCCTCCATATAGCGCTGGGGATAAAAGAAGACAATATGCGTCGTTGTTTAGTTCTGCTTGGTTCGACGAGTGTTTATTTTCTAGTTGAATCGGCGCTGATTATTCATTCTTTGTAAATTGAAATCTCTGAATCATTGTCATATTTACTTACTCATATCGGGAGTTTAGACAAAACAATGTCTTGTAATTCATGCTTGATTAATTGCGGTTGTAAACAAAATTTCATTTAATAATTTAATTGGCGTACAACGCTTAAATGAAAAATGGGTTATTACAGTAGCCGAACTAGATTTTTTTATGGATCCAAAATCTAACTTTCAAATATAGATTGAGAAATTGTAGACTGATGTTTGAATTTAGAGTTTGCAATGGATTTAAAAAATATGCACTATAATCGCGATTTATTATCATAATAAATAATAAGTACAATATTTATTTTTTTTCATATGTACTTCCAACAATATTCTATAAATAATCTATAGCACTTTGCGAAAAAAAATTCGCTTGACGAAAAAATCCTGAATCTTGTGTATTAGGGTACACATGCATAAAATGATTATAAGCTATAAATATAAACTAATGATTAAAAGTCTATAGTGAATTGTAAAAAATCATAGTGTATGTATAAAACACACAATAAATTTTCAAAATCTCAAATTTGTAGACGAAAATATTATTCCTGCAAGTACCCATATACTAAACAGACCCCTAGACGAAATACCCCCATCTAAAAGTTAAAATAGCCACGACAAAAACCCCTCTAAAAAATCGATACCCTCCTAAAAAAATCAAAGTCGTTGACATTCAACGAATCCGGGCCTCATACCAAACCAGCCACACATCAAACCGAGCTCAGAGTCTCTCTTCCATAAGCAAAGGATCATCAGCAGCGCGCGCGGCCATATGTATACTCACAGTTGTCCGGCGCTGTATATATAAGAAGGCAAGCTCTGACAGGCCAGCCCCGATATGCGGGCCTCTCGAGAGCGATCTTTGGATTACTATGCCGCGTGCGCGCCGACGGACGCGGCATCCAAGAGACGTGAGCTGATTTTCGTGCGCGACTAGCCTCGGGAGTGAAGAATTTTTCTAAGCCAGGCTTCCACGGTACGCAGCGTTGAGAATAAAGTTCCTAGCGAATTAAGCTTTCCAGGCTCCCTGCTTTGTGAGGAAAATTACAAAAGCAGCTTACGGATCTTTTGCGGAGACACACACAGCATCAGATAGGCAGCGTCTCGCGCTAACACGAGTTTCATTATCAGAGAAGTGCTGAACTCGCTGCAGTATACAGTAGTTTAGTCTTCGCGGAACTATTACGTAAGCCGCATGATACATGCCAATAGTAGTCCGTTGCTGCGTCAATACGCGCTTCGTGCTTTTCGAGTTAATGCAGAAAACGCGAGCCTCGACGACTTTTCTCTCGACTTTGGCTGTTCGCTAATTGAATGGAATTGTACGAGGTTTTGTAGGCTGCTCTGTGCGTTTCCTATTTTCTTCCTGTCTAATTACGTCTCAATTATGCTGGATGAATGGATGATTCCAGGATGAAAAATATCTTTTTTTGAAGAAATCTAATATGACCAGAACCCCAGACTATAGTGGCGTTAAAAACGCTGAAAAGTGATCGATCAGCCAATCATAAATTCCCCGCGGATGGAAATTTCCGGGGGTATCATCCCCCGGCTATCGCTCAGAAAATCATCGCATCATCGTCCTCCACGCGTCCCGGGCATATAACCCATCCGAAAGTTCCCCTTACCCAATCATATTTTTTCTCCGGAGTAAGTGAAGCTCGACCCCCCGTACAGCAGCAGCCGGGCAAAACTAGACGAGCGTATATCTCGTGTATTCCCGCACGGGCAAATTAAAGGCCGGCGTCGGCCATTTAAATTGTAGATGCGACGCCGAGGCTCGAAAATCCGAGAGCGGCCGCTTTTGTATTCGGCGAGGAAATGTGCGGAGAAAGAGGGATATGTGGAGAGATGGGAACAAGTTGCAGGGATGGACGGCTGAAATTTTGGGCGGCGCTGAGGCTGGCTTTTTTCTCGCTTATGAGAGCGCTCTGCTGTCTTTATTGAATCAGGTTCAGGTGATTTACGGGGTGGTTGTCAGGCGAGGTGTCTCGGGTTAGTTGGAGACTTGTTTTTATTTCGGACGTGAGTTTTTTGGTAAATCACTTGCTATTATTAGATGATTATGACATAGTAAGTATGATGTTGCGAGACTTTCAGGAAAGAAAATTATCTTCTTACTATGAAAGAATGGCTGTCGTCTGACAAAACTGGAAGAGCATGTCCCGCATGTATGTGTGGGACATGGAATTCAACAACGTGTTTTTCAGTTAAGAACATTCCATCATTTGTTTTAATTTCAGTATATCCCTCTTGTTTAGATATGGGATGAATGTGGGAACTACTTGAATTGACTCTAATTTTTTTATTAGCGTTATTCACACTCTCGATGAATTATGAAAATTTTATTTCATTTTGCAATTTTTTAAATGCAATTCACACCTACTAAATCAATATAGCAGTTTTTATATGAGATAAAAGAAAAAAGATTTTAACCTCGCATGGACGTTGCATTGAAAGGTACCATTAGTTAGTACATACAGTGTATTGAAAGCTACCATTTCCGCACTTCGTGCGAAAAACGAATGGTGTTCGCGCATGCTCGAAAAACACGCTTGCTTCGCACAAGAACAAAATATTCACATGAGGTTGCAATCACTTTCACGTAATCGATATTTAAAACTACTAGTGTGATCCACGAGCCAAAATTGTATAATATACAACTAGGGAGTATAATAGATTATTGCCAGGAAGTACATGTTCAGTGAATCGTGGCGAGCACAATACAGCACAATTATTCGAAATCCAATTTCTGCATGTCTGGAAAACTTTTTGTTAGTTAGTTTATTTGAACAAAATCAATATTTCTGATTGCAATAGTACATTGTCAGTCAAACGCTAGCGCTTTCGTCCACAAAAAGTAAATTTTACTTGATATAGAAAAAAATTACAAAAATTTATAAAGATGTACATATTTACAAGCTTGAACTAAGACTTTTTAAAATATTAAAAAAAATTTTTTTACTTTCGTATTTATGATCATACATCTTATTCTAGGGATGTGATAGCATATATAATAAAAAGAAGGCTAAGACAAGATTCTTTCTAATAAATTTTTTTACAAAAACAAATTTATCAAGTGCTAATATGATCACGATAAATTTCAATCACTTTAAAAAAAGACGTTTTATTAAGCAAAATTATGTATATTTTGGCATGAAGTTGTTTAGATTTACAATCATACATGCACATGCATATATTATAAATATAACGTTATATACATAGTCGAAAAAGACAGCTCTATTTTCTTATTTTTGAAAATAAAAATTAGGTATTATGTCCACTTTTAAAGTTAAAGTAGCTTTGCATTTACGTTGTGGGTAAAATTATGAATCGGGCCAGTTTTTTATATAACAATATAAATCAAACTATCAAAAACTTATTTATAAATACAGTCAAATCTTTTTTTTTTCTAATAAAATCTGAGTTTTATTGTTTCTCATTGAAGTTTGTAACATGCAGCGAAAGATTTAAGTAATCCATTCACTATAGGAGGCTTATTCATTCGTATGACTAACCGGAAATTCAAATTCCTAAAATGTTCAGAATTAGCTAATCTTTTTTTATAAACTCAGTTTAATCTTTAAAATACGTAAGTAGAATTAAATTATGTGGATCATTGAAAGCAAATCGAGAATGTTCTTGGAAAGGTATGTACATACTTTGTTTATCTTTGCAATTTAAAATACGCAATATACATTCGTATCAAGAATCTTTTTATTTTATTTTCTCACTTTTTTGCACCCAATACGTGACGTCTGTTTTTCCAATCTCTATCTTTTATATATCCGCCCTTTTTATTTTTCTCTCGTTGCCTTTAATGCTTTTATATTTTCTTTGTTTTTTGACAAGTAATTCAACGAAATATTTATTCTATTGGCGGGAAAAGTAATTATTCAATATCTAATATAAATGATTTCCAACAAAAGTCAATATAACTTTAGAGTATTTGGTTTGTTGAAAAGGTCGACCAGATATCTAGGAGATTGATACGTCGACAGCCATATTGATTTACATATAGCAATTCCAACAGGAGAATAGTTTATGGCCTCTTTCCACGGAAAATGTAATCCATGTGGTACACATATTGAGAATTATATGGAAACATATTTGCGTGAATATGTTTTATAAAAATAAAACATGGGAGATAGAAAATTTAAACATACAAATAGTATTGTTAATGATTATAACTTCTAAAAAATAATGAAAAAAAAAAAAAAATTGAAAACGCAGATTTAGTATTTCTACAATAAAAGTAATAAATAATTCAAAATTTTTTAAAGACATCATTATCTCCAAAATATGACTAATCTTTCACGTAGATATTACAAAGTTTTCATATAGAATTTATATAGAAAAGTTTATTCACGGTTAAAAGAACGCGTGTAGTCTGTTAACATTTTTTGTCTGTTAACTGAATTGTCTCTTAAATTAACAGACAAAAAATATCACTTTTGAAGTTACCAGACAAAATGTCTGTTAAATCGACATATTTTGTCTGTTAATTTAACAGACAATTCAGTTAACAGACAAAAAATGGTAACAAACTACCGTGCTATTTAGTCAAAATTTTGATTATTTATGAAGACACTTTTAGAAATGTCGACTGAACATGATTCTGGTTAAACTGAGAAATATAGTTTTTATAAGAAGTATTGTTACATCGGTACATTTCAATATTTTTTATAAGTACTATTTTGCTCAGTATATTTAAAATGAAAAACTAAAACTCATTAATCAAAACTAAGTCAATTTAAATTAGGGAAGAACGTTACTATACAGTTAATCATAGCTAATAAGTTATCGGCTAAACAAATACATCAAATACAACCAGACGCCTAGCCATCAATAGAACAAAATCCTACCATTCCCTACCCCACCCCTCCAGCTTCAAAAAACCCCCGAGAAACTCATCTAACAAGCCTTCCTCTCGATCATACTTTATTCACTCGAACATTAGCCACAGCTCAGTCAAGCAGCGAACGAATATCCCTCGGCAGCGAGCTGTCGTTATACAGCAGCCTCGCACGCGGCAGATCGACCCTTCGTTGCAATTTCCCCGAAGATTGCGTTACGCGGGGCTATGTGCCGCTCTGCTGCGCCCGGCCCTTCGTTACTGCCACGCGCGCGCCTGCGCGAGCTACCTATACGCTAACGCGCGCTCTCGACCTTGTCTCGTATAGTTGACAAAATTTATTGAACATTTAATTAGACGGGGGTGTAGGCCGGAAGCCGCGATCGATCTTTCGTTATTCTTTCCTTTATTCGCCCTTTTATGTGCTCTGTTCTGATGCTCACGGTTTCTCTCCTCGTATGTTACGAGTTTTATCACTGCTTTGTATCTGCTTTAATTATGGGATAAATCTGGAGCGATAAGTTTCTAATTAAACGCATTTGAGAGTTTTAACATAATTGCTGAACTAGTTGCAAATGTAAATGCAATTCCGGCCTATAAATAAGATCATCAGAAGCCTGCTTAAACCTTCCAAGCAGCAATCCTCCACTTATACATTCCAGAACGCCAGGAATCAAGCATCAAATATCACTGCTAATCTCCCTCCCCTTACTTATCACCTCTCGTCTCCTCCCAACTCCTCCAACCCACCTCATGCTTAGAACATCACACACATAAAGCCCAGAGAGTAGCTCAGGGCCCTCCGGTCCAGCAGCACGCCACTGGTTCAGTTCTCCGCTGTCGCTGGCGTCGTATCGCATCTAACGAGCCAGGTGCCCATGGATCTTCCTTCTCCAAGGAGCAGCGCCTTTGTGTCTCCCCCCCCCCCCCCCCCCCCCCCCC